>NW_022261936.1:39040-54990 GCF_009602425.1 Actinia tenebrosa
GGGGGGGGGGGGGTACTCCGCCAGAATCCGGGTAGGGACGTTCCCCTGGGATTCTTAAAGGGGTACCCTGTTTATGACAAAAAAACTCAAATTTGTAGACCCTGTTTATGACAAAAGATATAATTTATTGCATTGAGTTCCTGTTTCAATTATCATGTCATCTCGCGTATCGTTTTTTACGACCATAATAATAGTTTCGGTCAATACGAAAGTAGAAACCCTGAATATGACAAGAAACTCAGGAAGAACTTGGAACTTGAGTGAAATTGCATACCCTGTTTATGACAAGAAGCTTGAAAAACCATACCTTGTTCAGCGGATCATCCCCGTATAGTCAGATAGTCCATATATGGGAGAACCACCCCTCCCCCCCCCCTTGGGCTTTACAGGTTCTGTTTTAGGCACATTCGAGATTTTAAGATTCTAGCATGATACCAAAGGCTCTTCAGAATAAATTGTTCAAAATTCCAAAAAGATTAGTTGATAATAGTGCAGATAGATACAATTATGTAACATTATAGAGAACTGTGAACTGACTGGCATTTCTACCCAAACTTGAATTTCTTATCATTGCTGCTATCGTATCTAGGATTCAAGAAGATGCGCCTTTTTCTATACTGGGTCACGAAATAGAGAAGATGAACCTTTTTGCTATACTAATCAGCTATTTAGGGGCTGAAAAAGGGGAAGGGGGGGGCATGCACACCCTAGGACTCCCCTTTAGATATACCCCTGTCTATATTACATTATTTTATTCCTACCAATAGATGTATTTGGGGATTAAAAACAAAACAAAAAAAACAAACAAAAACAAAAGAAAGTTAAAATATTCACACCTGAAAGAATCAACTCCAAAGAGTGGCATCAGGTGGTCTGAAATGTAAGTTACACTAAACAACAAAGCTAGATTTTTTGTAATTTTTCCTGTTGGCAAATCAAATCCAGGAACTTGCAACTTCCAGTAGCATTAGCTTTTCAAAGGCTTTGGGATAAGAGCAGGGTCATAGCCAGGATTTTCCAAAGAGGGGGGGAGGGGGGCTCTAATTTGAAAAACCACCATTTTGCTTGGTCCCCTGAAATGCTGGACAAAAGAAAAAGACAAAAGAGCTGTTTAAATTTAATTTATGTTTTAATTTTGCAAAACTTAGAAAAAATTTAAATAATCATATAATTCTAAAAAGCTGCCATTTTGTTGCCAAAAAGAGGGGCATGGCCTCCACAGTCCCCCTGCCTACACCCTTGAAGAAAATACTCAAATTTCCATTTACCAAATGGAAAAAAAAAAATCAAAGAAGACTTGGAGCAAGCCTATTTATCAGCATAAATAGAATCTTTTTTCTGTAATCAGGTAACACACAGCTATATTTGACTAATTTTAAAACAGTCTATTATTCATTTGTTCATTAAATATTCTTTATTGTTCATTTTCAGAATTTTACCGTGTATCTCCCTGTAGATATGCAGCAAACACATGGTGGGGGAGGGGGTGGGAGAGGGACTGAGGGGGTGGGGGAGGTACTGAAGGGTGTTAGGCTCCCCATGTTTTGCTAATATACTCAAAACTATAATATTTAGCAATTATTCGCCGAAGCCAAAGTGAATATCGGGCAATATTTACTGAGATGCAACTCAATATTCCAAGATTCAGAGGTGAATATTGTACAATATTCACCTCCAATTAACCAATGAACACGCGYGTTCTTAGGAAGTACACAAGTTGGTATATGCTAAAATATAATATACTCAAAACTGTTAGGCCTCCGCCTGCCACTTTTAGTCTTATACTTACCTCAAACACATGAAAAAATGACTTCTGGGTCTGAAACAAAAAGTACTTCTATAAATAGTTTTCTTACTTTTTCTTCAAGACAAGATTTGTTGTCCAAAATTGTTTAAGGTGGAGGTTAAATCATTGAAAACGTTTTTGTCTAAATCTGGACCTGAAAATATGTAACAACTTAACAGCTGTCAGGCCATGGAGCACCCTTAAAAAGTGGGGGAGGTGCTAAGATTGGAAAATATATGAGACTAGTAAATGTAAGAGCCATCCACTCTCCACTGCCTCTGGCTCTATACAGTCCTGAAGGCCCAGGGTAAGATTAGCTATTCGCTAAACCTGGTGTATTTTAAAAATACTTTTTAAACCTTCTTAAATAAAGTTATTATTATTAGTCCTTGATATGCCACTCCTTGATATCAATCATTCATTTCCATGTCATTYTTTACAAGGTATCAAAGCAGCCCTAGCGGCAACAGATAACAAACTTGGAAGAGTTCGTGTGTTAGGGACCCCGGCTGAAGAAGGAGGTGGTGGAAAGGTGTTGATGATCAAGAATGGGTGCTTCAAAGATGTGGATTTCTGCATGATGGTCCATCCTTGTCCCACAGACTCTACAGTGCCAAGTGTTCTTGCTCGTGAAACAGCCTTTGTAACCTACAAGGGGTATGCAGCTCATGCAGCAGCATTTCCCTGGGAAGGCATTAATGCATTAGATGCTGCTGTTATGGCATACAATAGTGTGAGTGCCATGAGGCAACAGATGAAACCAACCTGGCGAGTACATGGTGTGATTTGTGAGGGTGGAGTCAAACCCAATATCATCCCAGATAAAACTCGCCTAGAGTTTTTCTTCAGAGCTCCAACAGATGGAGAAATTGATGAACTCAAGCAGAAGTTGGCTGGTTGCTTCGAGGGAGCTGCTAAAGCTACAGGTTAGTGAGAGATCATTCAGATTGGGAATCAAGGGTGGTGTAGGGGTAGCGCACTCACGTCTCACCTCTGGTGTCCCAGGTTCGATTCCTGGCCTCAGCATCACATGTGAGTATTGTTTGTTAGGTCCCTCCCATGATATGAGGGATTTTCCCCAGGTTTCCTCCCTCTGCAAAATCCAACACCCTTAATTCCGAATTGATATTGCGCTGACCGTGCTCACTCCAAAATTTGATAAAGTTTTATAACTTATGGTTGAACTTTATAAGATTTATTATCGAACATTGGAGGTACCAGGTTTGTTGGCCTTACTTTCCTAACTCAATTTCAAATCCAGGAGCTACTAAATTTTCACATTTCAGCCATATATGACTGCAAATTTAGATGAGAGAACGACTAAAACAAAGTCAACATCGAGAAAAATCGTAAAAGAATTTCTACTAATATAATATGGGTCTTACCCTCCGCAAAAAGGCGGGGAAATTTGACTTCCGGTTACTTCATTTCGCAAAAGAGCGGGAAACACTTGACTTCCGGCCAGTTTGTACTCGCGTTTTCTCTGCAAAAGAGTGGGAAACACTTGACTTCTGGTCGATTGTTCCCGCGTCCACCGTCGGGAAACGAAAAACGGAAAACAGGGGGACATGGCTTAATTCGCGTGTACGTCTTCAAAAGTAAAGTACTTTTCTGTGACATTTTTGCTGATGCCATAAACCAATCGTTCGAGAGTCGTTGTCTTTTCCCCAACTACGATAGTATATAGGAAAATTTCAACTGAACAAGAAGGCAAATCAAATATCAATTAACTTTTAAACCCTCTAGCAAAGGCTTGCTAGTAAGTTTTGTTCTCACTAGCAACAATTTCTAAGTCACTAGCAATCGATCGTGGCGAATAACAAGCTTCACTTGATGCAGGTTCTTAACTTTTCAGTCCTTCAATTTCTGGACTGTGGTCATACTCACAAAACTAATACACCTATCAGCGGCTTTCCCGTGGGGTCGACCCCCGGGCTGACCAGGGAGATGGGCGAGAGAATATAGGAGGATTAGATCCAGTTACTCTTCCTGGGGTTGGGAAAATTTGTGACATTGGTTTCGTAGTTAAAAACTGAGGTGGGGGATTGTAATGAAATAATTTTCATTGCGGAGGTTACCAGGGGGATTGATTTTCCTCTCTAGTTATATATCAGAAATAGCTCCTGATTTTGAGACCACGTACATTTTTGGTCGGGCTGGGTTACCTGTGTTGTTCGCCAATACCCAGATGCCACTCTGCTCGTCAAGATTGCTGAGGAGGCGAGAATTTCACTGTGAAGTACATGTTTTTTGACATTCTTTGTTGTTTCATAGATACGAATTCGAAGGCAACTTGATTTTTAAATGTGATTTCTTCAATTCATGAGAGTTTATTTTCAATCTTTCAATGAAAAGTACCTGAAATATCGAGCATGGTTACGTGTTGAGTTCAGTTTTCAAAATACAATAATAATAATTTCAACCAAAATGAGGGAGATCGTAGATTACTGAATGCCTCGACCAGGGGACATTGAAAAGAACACTTCCCTACCCCTAGGGAAAATGATCAATATTCTTTATGATTTTTTACGATCTCCCTGGTCAGCCCGGGGGTCGACCACACGGGGAAGCCGCTGATAGGAAGTAGTGGTTAATTCAGGACGCAAATAATCAAAGACATACAAAACTTAGCCGGTACCATCAAAGCAGGTGAAATTAAAAGGTTCAGTCAGGAAATTATCTGCGCATGCTCGAGTAATTGTCTGGCTCTTTTTACTTTGGGCGTGAAAGGTAACATTGTATCAAGTCTTTCTATTGAGATTTGATTATGTAAAATTTCGTAAGATATCACAAATTATCAAGCTATATTTTTAAACTTTCTTGTTCATAATCCATTTAGTTTATATTTAAATTTAGCAAATTAGGAAATCTTAACAAACAAAAACTTACTCCCTTTTTAAGTTTTACGTTTTTAATTAATGATAAAGAATTAGAAATCTCAAGCATAGAAGAACTCATAGCATATATTTTGAATAACAGGGGCTGCGCAGGACAATATTTTGAAATGTGAAGTGAATTTTATCCAAATAACTTAAAAAATCTTTAGACGTGATAAATATATAAAAATACTTTTTACATTAATTTTGCCCAGTTTCTTCTTAAAGTTCAACTGTTGCCTCAATTTACATTTTCCTTCAAACTGATCATTTTTACAAACAAACTGATCATTTTTACAAATTTTTCAACACTTTCTTTTCTAATATTTTTTTCACGTGTTTTCTTTATTTTCATCGTTTCTTATAACTAATCATTTCTATCTCTTTCCATGAGATCACATCGTAAGTCAAAYGTCGTCATTTTTATACCATTGATTTTAGCTTCAATTTGGTATTTTTCGATTTCTTCACAAACAGCTAGTCTTCTGGAGGGACGCTTTCTGAGATACTCGTGAAACAGAATGTCCTCTTCAAGACTTGAATACGTTGAATCAGTAGAATGCTTTTTCTCTGTGACATTTCTGCTTGCAATGCCTTCAACAAACCCCAAAGAATCGTTGTCTGTTCCCTGGACAACGATGAAATTGACTTTGCGATAAGGACGACACATTCTTACAGCAGTGTGTTGTAGTTCATTGGGGGAGTGAACTTCATTTGGTATGTCATCTATCTCCATTTCTTCATCATTATCATCTTCTTCTTCTCCCTCCTCGTCGCTTTCTCCTTGTTCTTCTTGTTTCTCATGATAAAAACAGTCTGTATTTTCTGAGGTAAATACTTCTCCTTGTTTAACCTCAAATGAAAAATCCTGTCGCGTTGGTGGAACAGCCGATGGGGCTTGGTATAAAAAAAACGGAGTATCAACCCTGCCTGCAACCACCTCTGTCGCATTCTGGTCATTGTGTTTGGTGTCATCAATATTATTTCTTTTTGTTCTTCTAAATGCTTGSCTGCGTGTCAGCTTGAGTTTTGGTGTTTTGGAGGCGTTCAAGTCAGTCTTTTCTTCCTTAGGCAGTATTTCTTCAGCAGTTGACAATCCCTTAGTGGCTTTTCTTATTGTCATTTGCTGCTCATCTCGAATTGTTTTAGATGGCAACTGACTCAACGGCTTTGAAAAGTCCTTAGTCGAACAGTCGAAAGAAGGATCATCTTTGATAAAAATGTTTCTAGTCAACTCGTCATATTTTGGTTTAGTGGGTGACGAACTATTTGTTAAAGAGGAGAACGATTCGAGACTTAGTTTCTTGTGCAATTGCTGACGAGTTGAGTTCTCCATGACTTTAATCCCCTTATAACGATCCTGATACTGCTGTAAGACTAACCTAAAAGTGACCGGTTTTGAAAGGGAGCCTGCTTTTAAAGATCAAAAATGACGTTACTTGTGACGTGGCGATGTTAATAATAACTCATTAACCGTAGAGACTTTTCTTAACGGACCGTAAACAAGAATTTGTTTTCTCCTTTTTTTTTTTTGTTTCCCCCTGTATTTTTCTGTCTGTTTGTGTCGTTTTTCGATAACAAAATTAATGTTCCATCTCTTTTTTGAAGAACTACAAGGTAGACAGATTTGGATTTTTGTTTTGCTTTTGTTTTTGTTTTTGTTTTCCATTTTTTTATTTTGTTTTGTTGCCTGTTATTTTGTGCTTTTTTGTTTTGTTGTTATTTTTGTTTTTGATTCAATTTTTGTAGTAGTATCACAGAATAGCACTCTTGAACTTGAACTGTATTTTTTAAAATATATACCTAGATTTTGATATGAATCGAAAGCTTTAATCTAATTTGTAAATAACAAATAAGCGAGTGTCTAGTGTTAGTCCTGAAATGAAATGACAAGTTGCACAGTAAAGACACTGTGAGGTGGAGCTAAACACACGTTACTTACATGTTATATAAGAGGGTGTGTCGTGTCGCCAGTACTGTTACATAACAATTAGACCATGTGATAGTCTGCTTCTCAAAAAAAAAATCTAAATCCAATTCACAACAAATCACATTTTTGACACCAAATAACAGATGAATTGATGAATTCTGGATTTTAAACTGTTTCTTGTTAACTCCTGAACTACATGATTTGAAAGAGGAAAATGTGAAAATTGGTACAGATTCTATTGTTTAAATACTCAATCGCGATTGGCTAATTTGTATGGAAATTTGTCTGGGTACATAATACACGATACGCTAAAATTTTCGTTTGATTATAAAAACTCCAAGAATTTTAAAGAAAAATTATAAGATCTTAAGCGTTTTTGACCCAAGTCGTCAGAAAATTTGATTTTTCAACTTTCCTTCAAATTTAATTTAAATAATTCGTATTTTTTGTTTCACGGGTTAAATGCCTTCACTCTAAAAAATAGAAACGAATAATAGACAATAATATGAGCTTCATTTGGAGCCGCCTTTTCAACAGATCAATTACACGTGTTTTTACACGTGAAGATAATTTCGTTATCAGTCTTTATTGCTTACTGCGCATGCTCGACGAAATAATAGACCGACTTCAAAATACTGAAATTCTAACACGATAATTTATTTATTTATTATTATTAATTTATTAATTTATTAAATTGCTATAGCGCTATATACATTAACTCTATAGCGCTTAACAACTAGGAAAAACATAATAATAATAATGATAATAAAAATAGATATATATAAATAAAATTTCAATATGTATATAAAGAAAAAAGAAAAAAAAGCTAAGAAGGTGAAAAATTATAAACTATATTAATAGCATATTATATAAAAAATGCTCAGTCCATTTGTAAAACTTAACATATGCAACAATCACAGTCTTTTCCCTTGGGAAACTGAATCCTTTCTATTGTGAATCAGACTAGACCAGAATCAATTGTTCATGCCCCCCTGTCATGGCTGCTATCACGTGATGGTGCAAAGCCTGTATTATTGACAAAGGTAGGAACGTCGTATATGGTACATCATTCTATTCTTACCAGTAATGTATTTAATAGTGATCCACGTTTTTGTACATGAAGTACCACTGATACAACTAGAACCTCGCAATCAAATTTGAATTTTAAGATGAACTTGACCTATTGGGCTCTAGAAAAATCGAAACCGGAAGAACCAGATTCTGGTTGTCTTGCACATGCGCAGTATGACGGACGGAATAAACCCAAAAGGGCCGACTGTTATGTAAATGAAGAGGTCATAAATGCCGTTGTTCTCATGATCAATAAAATGTGCTTTAAAGACACTACTTCACGTTTCCCATGCCATTCCAGTGAGGATTATGCAATATTTCATCAAAGAACGACCCCTTAGACCAAAGGTTGAGTTTTACTTTACGTTTAGCAATTTGCAAAATATTTGAATTTAAATTTAATTTTTTAGTATGACTTGGTAGCCTCGTCTTTTCACCGTTTTTGAAAATAATGCTTAGCTCTGTTCGAATTTATCTCAGCAATAATTTAGCTTATTTTTGTGTTAAACCGACCAAATGCACGCTTGTTTTTAATGTTCTTATAAAAAATGACGTCATAAATTACGTAGGAGTGATGACGTCATTACACGTTCGAGAAAGCGATCCATTTCACGAATTAATCTTATGTTTGAACGTAAAACCCAAGAAAAAAGATGAAAAACCAACAGTTTCTGCTGTTTTAATATGTTCGAGGATAGAGTTCCACGAGAGAATTGGGGCGCTGACGAGGAAAAAACACGACCACTATGATGACTTGACAACGAACAACAGTGAGGGACTTGAAGATCTTAGAGACGGGCAATTATAGTAATTATGATAATTGAGGAGGGAGTTGCGTTAATCCCCCAATGTCGAGCAAGCACTTCATCTACAAAAAAATTATCGCTGAACCTCTCATTTCAGTAAAAAAATATCGAGCAAACACAAAAAAAGATGGCGTGCAGGGTTGTTTTCAAAAAATTGATATCGTGGAACAAAACTTTTGATTCCTGCAACCAACCCCTCAATAGGCCCTTTGAAGCTCAGCAACCACGTGCTGATTAAATCACTGAGAGCAAATGAATGAACATTTTGATTCCCATGGGTGAAATATACTGGACTGCAAACAAACTTTCTACAACCTGTTTCGAGAGATCGTAGTAAAACTGCATTTCGTTACACACTGGTTACACATYGTTTCATTCAGTTCTTTACAAGTAGCTAAAAAGAATTACCAATTTAAAATAAGAATAAAAAATTTTGCCAACCAGTACAGACACGTGACGGTTAACACTCAAGGCAAACAACTAAGAAAACGAGAAAAACAAAGCAAAACTGAAGACATAAAAAAACGGCAAACAAACAGAAAAATAAGGTTAAGAAAAATCTCTAAGATTAACCAGTCATTATTGTTCTTTAAAAGTGACGTCACTTGTGACGTCACTTGTGAAGTCATTTTTGATCTTTAAAAGCAGGCTCCCATTCAAAATCGGGTCATTTTTAGATTAGTCTTACAGCAGTATCAGGATCGTTATAAGGGGATTAAAGTCATGGAGAACTCAACTCGTCAGCAATTGCACAAGAAACTAAGTCTCGAATCGTTCTCCTCTTTAACAAATAGTTCGTCACCCACTAAACCAAAATATGACGAGTTGACTAGAAACATTTTTATCAAAGATGATCCTTCTTTCGACTGTTCGACTAAGGACTTTTCAAAGCCGTTGAGTCAGTTGCCATCTAAAACAATTCGAGATGAGCAGCAAATGACAATAAGAAAAGCCACTAAGGGATTGTCAACTGCTGAAGAAATACTGCCTAAGGAAGAAAAGACTGACTTGAACGCCTCCAAAACACCAAAACTCAAGCTGACACGCAGSCAAGCATTTAGAAGAACAAAAAGAAATGATATCGGGGAAAAGTCCAAAACTTTGGGAGTTAGTCAAGTTTCGTTGGATGGAAATCACAATGAGTTGCATAACAAGATGTCACTGAAGATACCGATGGAAGAAGACGATGAAGCATCTTCCCCAGAAGAAAAATACGAATCGCATACCCTATCAAACATTGATGACACCAAACACAATGACCAGAATGCGACAGAGGTGGTTGCAGGCAGGGTTGATACTCCGTTTTTTTCATACCAAGCCCCACCGGTTGTCCCACCAACGCGACAGGATTTTTCATTTGAAGCTAAACAAGGAGAAGTATTTACCTCAGAAAATGTAGACTGTTTTTATCATGAGAAACAAGAAGAACAAGAAGAAAGCGACGAGGAGGAAGAAGAAGATGATAATGATGAAGAAATGGAGTTGGAAGACATACCAAATGAAGTTCACTCCCCCAATGAACTACAACACACTGCTGTAAGAATGTGTCGTCCTTATCGCAAAGTCAATTTCATCGTTGTCCAGGGAACAGACAACGATTCTTTGGGGTTTGTTGAAGGCATTGCAAGCAGAAATGTCACAGAGAAAAAGCATTCTACTGATTCAACGTATTCAAGTCTTGAAGAGGACATTCTGTTTCACGAGTATCTCAGAAAGCGTCCCTCCAGAAGACTAGCTGTTTGTGAAGAAATCGAAAAATACCAAATTGAAGCTAAAATCAATGGTATAAAAATGACGACGTTTGACTTACGATGTGATCTTATGGAAAAAAATAGAAATGATCAGTCGTAAGGAACACTGGAAACTTAAGTAAGACAGTAGAATATATTAAGAAAGCGATAAAAGTTTGTGAAAAAATAAAGCTCACTAATCAATGGCATTTATAGAAAGAAACAGAAATAATCAGTTTGAATGAAGAATATAAAAATAAAGCAACAGAAAAAATATTACAGAAGAAAGTGTTGTAAGGTTGTAAAAAATTGAAGTTAACTTAAAATGAATTTTTTTATTCCAATCTGTCTTTTCTAGGGCACTTGGCCAACTAAAGTTTGTAAGAATAAACTCTATTTTCTATATATATTTTTAACACTGTCTTTAGAATTCCGATTGTAGAAAATAAAAATTCACTTTATTTCAAAATCTGTGCTATAATTTCTCCTATGCTTTAGATTTCTAATTCATTACTGATTCTATCAATGAATTACTGCCCCATCGGATTTGCAAGCCGCATTTTATTAAAGTGCACTATTGTCATTACTGTGCGACTACACCAACCAGCCAATCACGATTGAGTATTCAAACAATAAAATCTATACAAATTTTCACATTTTCCTCTTTAAAATCGCGTATTTATACGTGTGTGTGGGTATGATGAGGAGTGAACAAGAAACAATTTAAAATCCAAAACTCACTAATTCATCTGTTATGCAGCGTTAAAAATGTAATTTGTGAATTATTTGATTTAAATTTTGTTTGGGTGGGGTTGATGTAGTCGCACTGTAAGTGATTCAATTAACTTAATTCCATAACTACCAGAATGCTTGGAGAAGACTGTTCGTCTTCAGTATTATTAAAAGTCAAAAAAATGGTACCGAAAGCAAATTTGGTTTAAGAGAGAATTATTTTCGTATTCAAGCAGTGAGCGCCAAAAACTATTTTCTTGAAGAAAGGCTGTTGTACAAGGCTAAAATCTTGTTATTCAGAAAGTTTAACTTGTTTGGAAGTGGAGRTGACCGATGAAAGTGGAATCAAAGTGTTAACCCAAAGTAAAAAATTTATTCGAAAATGAGGTTTAGGCCTACATTTGCTTAATATTTCCCATATATTTTCTATACAAAAGCCTGACAAAGCAACATTCTAACGCAAATGCAACAAAACATCTTTGTACAATTGAAAATACCGCTTCAAACAGGCATTTTACCATAGTACATCAGTTTCTAACTGTTTAAAAAGGGTTTTGAGTGTTAACCCAAAACGAAAATTGGGATCAAAACTCATACGAAAGTCTAGTTTTTGGCGCTTTTTGCCATTATTGCTCATTATTGAAAAAAATTTCCTCTTAAACTATATTAATGCTCCGTGATTGGCAGGCGGCTAATTATTACTGACGTAACTAACCATGGTGCGGTCGCGTCTTTGTTGTTGTTACCTACAGCCGCCAAGAATGAAACGGCCTTTACGGGAATAAATTCAAATTGGTTATTCTAAACCTTTTGACCTTTTGAGTTAAACAACAATTTAGCAGCAAAGAAATACAGAAAAAATAAGTAAGCAAGTATAACGTTTATTTGACTCAAATAATCGAGGAGAAAAGCTAGGTGTCCTTGGCTCCCTGTTGGCTAGTGGTAATAAAATGATCGATGCCACCAAACCGGCCTATTAAATTGATTTTGCAAGACCGTAAAAATAATCTTCAAATTCTATTAGTGGACTCTATATTCTTGATATACAAACGTTTTGACTTGCCTGCAGATTTCCTTTTTTATATACAGGCAGTATTCAGGTATTTCCTCCCGGTTTTGGGARACCGATAGTAACAGGTAATAAAGACAAAAGTCATCGCATCTTTGTCCTAAGAAATGTCTAAGCAAAAAATATCTTATCCAACGTGGCACTGATTCATTTACATAAAGTTTACGCTATTTCTTCCACCGCAAAGTCCTAGACACTAGCTAGATTCTAATCCTATCTGTAAGTTAGCCATGCCGTGATTTAGATAACCTACAGTCAACGACATTACAACATAGAGCGTAGAGCGTTTTTTGCGTAGGGGAAAAAATGGATAACCTGGTCAAACAAAAAAAAACAAACAAACTCTACTCACATGTTATGCCGAATCTGGAAAAGGAAAGTCCAGATTCGAGGTGCAAATTACCGCTGTGTTCTTTGATTACCAACTCATTTACTCAGGGTTAGCCTCGAATCAGTGTCTAAATATTCACAAATACCAACGGTAAAGTATACTACGCAAAGCTTCAACGATGCAAACACTTTGAAACTCGACGGACCTTGACTTGAACACGTGAATATTCCACACAGAATCGTGGCTAACGTAAAACCCGAGCAACAGAAAACAGGAAACTGGAGTGTTGAACCCAAAGACCCCAAAGTTGATAAACGTGTGCACAACGGTACACTGCCCTTGAGTTGCCCAATGTCCGTGCCATTATGTATTGCGTTCCATCCCCGCCAAAATTGATGGTTTGTATTTGAAGTTCATCACATGAATTTTGCATTCGAGTAATGTTACCATCTTACATTTCATATGCTTCATCAAGGGTTCAACATACGTGTTTTATATTTGTCGTTCAAATTTTACATTCTTGATTGTCGCTGATTCATTCAAAACTCCACGCCACGTATTTGTCCTTCGAGTTTCACATTACAAACTCGACGACTTTTACTAGGGACCTTTAGATCCGACGACGAGAACGAGTACGAGTAAGAGTGTTTAACTTTTAAAGAAAGGCACTATCTTTTTGTAGTGATAGTGTAATTATGAACGTAATGGACATAACTAACAAATTCCAATCCCTTTTCAGGTTGCACAGCTGACATCGAGTTCGGTAATTCTCAGTACTACTCAAACTTGGAGTCCAACCCAACGATGGCAAGTTTATATCAAAAGAACGCCGAGACCCTTGGTATCCAGTTCCCCTCACTTGCAGAACAAAAAGCGAAAGTCCTAGGTTCTACAGACATGGGTAACGTGTCGCACGTCATTCCTTCCATACATCCCATATATAGTATCGATAGTATGGCTGTCAATCATTCGTATGCATTCACTGCAGCAGCGGGTACTGATGTTGCACATGACAAGACGCTGATTGCTGCCAAAGCAATGGCTATGACGGCTGTAGATTTATTCTGTAGTCAAGACCTCAGGGAACAAGCTAAGCAAGAATTTACCAAGGCACACTCCAAGTAAACTACATGAAAATACTGATGACCACATCGTAATGAACTTGTACTTCTAATTCAAAGATTGTAGCTTTTGCATCAAACTTTTGGCGTCAAACCGTTTTTGCTGCCATTTCAGACCACGTGTCATTCCATAGCCAAGAGAGTCATATGATAAAGACATGGCAGCCATGTTGGAGGTATAAACAAATGAAAGTAATTGCTGGATTTCACTTGACGTCATTTCCTGTCTCGTGGGGAATGTTCATCAGATGAATCACAAATTTTCAGTAATCAGTGTTTGACCACCGTTTGGAGCAGATATGAGATTCAAAGACTTTTGTCAGCTGATTGAAACCCAGCAATAGAGGCTTTGCACAAACACGTGATGGCATGACAAGAGGCATAACAATAGTGTTTTCCCCTCGGAAACTGAATTCTTTCTCATATAAATCATACTAGACCGGATTCAACTGTTTTTGCCTCAGTGTTATGGCTGCCATCACGTGATGGTGCAAGGCCTCTATAGAGACGTAATGTTTTCCCATTTCAGACCACATGTCATTCCCTAGAGTATCATTTCTTTGTTTAAGGCTTGCGCTCGGTTGCACATGAGAAGACACATGAATATGGATACAGCTCAAACAAAGAATCTTATTCTCAATGGAATGACACGTGGCCTGAAATGGAAAAACATTAATCCAAGCTGAAGAGGTCTATACCACCAACATGTTGACGATGACGTAACGCGCAAACAAGGAATAGGGATTTAGGGTCTTTATTTTAAGTCACATCCCTATTCTTGTGTCTTCTTAAGTGTTACAGGTAAACAAAGAAGCATTATTCAAGAATGACACGTGGTGTGAAATGAGCAAACTTCAATACCAAGCTAAATGAATCTATTAGCCATTCCAAAGTTGAGGAAAACACTGGGTTGAGATGGCATTGTAATGCATTGTGGGACTCTTTTAGGGACATATTTCCCAAGATGGCGTCAAATTGGTCCCAAAAAACTGTCCCATGATGCACTGCAATGCTAACTCGCCCCAGTCAGCTTTTCCTCAACCTCGGAATGGCTAATAAGATTCATTCCTTAGTTTATGAGATTCATCTTTTTTAAATTTCAAACTTCGAAGATCCATTTAATATTTCAATACGGATGAGAAAAACTCGTAATATGATTGGTCAGTTTTTCAGACACCAGTAAAACGTTCCCGCCTGTGTGCAATTTCAGCACGTTTTCTAAGAGCAAAAGATTTGAATGCTGGTTTTCTCCAACTATTTTAAAACTTGAGCGTGAATATATATTTTTGTGTGATCAACAGATGATATGAAATAACTATTCGTAGAAACTATTTTTGAATTTTGAAATTTTGTACTTAGTCCATTCACGAAATTTAATGAATTTCTAGGTCATCTTGAAAT
The DNA here is from genome assembly GCF_009602425.1 of Actinia tenebrosa. The sequence continues at coordinate 53,894 of NW_022261936.1, forward strand.
TTCTTAAATCAACATCAATAGAATGAAAATTTTTAAGGGCCAGGGTAAATCAAACGCTTCCGAGGGCCGACTAACCTCTCCCTTAGGCTTCGGCCAAGCCTTCTGATCAGTCTAAATTCCCCCCGGGATAGCGGTGTTGGGGTCGAAATCTCCAGCGTAGCCTTGAATGCTTCGCTCTGCCATACGAAGCTTCAACTCTGGATGTCTGGAAACTATGGATCTAAATATTCTCAATAAACTTAGACCTGTTAAAATCAAATGTTACAAGAAGGTAGAAACCTGTTATTCAAATTTAAAACCAATTAAAGGTAACTCAAGCAAAAATCTTTTTTTCTTCTAAATTTAATGTGAAATATTAACTTAACTTCACGCCATTTTAATAGTACATCATTACAGTCAACTCTCGCCTTGCGGACACCCCGATATTACGGACAGGRAAAAAATCCCCGACAAAAATAATGACGAAAAAATGTCCGTAAATCATTTTCGCTATTGCGGACGTTCGCTATTACGGACATGAAGTGACGGTACCGAGGGTGTCCGATGTAACGGGAGTTGACTGTATTCACCATTTTCCATACATCCGTTCACTGGTCAAACACAAAGCATTCAGTCGAGGTTGCAAGGTTCAAATTTGAATAATCCTTTGAAAGCACCTTGGCGCCTCGCTTGAGCACTTTGTGTTTGACCAGTGAACCAATGGACCTTTATCACATGGTGGCCATGTTTATTCTCATGAGAATAAAAACCTTTGTTTCACCCGTATAAATTTATTCTCAAGGGCTTGAATTTGAGGCTACGCGTGGTGGAATCTATTGTTCAATCCAACATGGCTGCCGCGTGAAAAAGGCCCATGTATGGAAAATGGTGAATATCAGTTCTCACCATTTCTTTACTGACCATAGACAAAGGTTGATGATTGATTCAATCAGTGTTTTCATCACACACACATAATGGAAAAAGGAATTTGAAATGATTTCCAATTCTCTCATATCCAAGGTCTATATCCCGTAAAACATGGTCAACATAAAAATAAAATAAATAATGGGGTTCTTATTAAAGCGCTTTTCAAATATCTCAATGCGCTTTACATTTAT
>NW_022261936.1:56380-66859 GCF_009602425.1 Actinia tenebrosa
TCAAATCAAGAAATATTTTACCAATCAACTATTTACTTTATGCAGAATCAGTACTGAAAGTATTGTCGAAGGGTTCATGTGCACTTTAAAAGTATCCACAAAGATAATGTTGAACAAGAAATGATAGATATTTGCTGTTATAATGTTTAATTTACCTTTAAGTTCCGTTACTAGATAGTAAATTAGGTGATTATAGTCAATTGTTTTGTCAAACATCGACTAAACAAAAGAGAATTATACACAGTTTAAGAAACGGAACCCCCCTTTGAAAAATCCTGGATCCGCCATTGTTACATCATCAATAATGGCAATCAGCAGTAGAATTATTTCATTTACATATCGCTATAATTGTGGGATTAAAACATGCCTTAGTTAATTCTCTGTGAGGACTGTCATCGGTCTTCCTAGCCAGATCTTTAATTAAGTATATTAAACAAATAAAACAGCTCGTTTTTGTGCTCCGTTCAGTATTAAAGCACGCAGGAACCCGTAGGCTAATGATTCTCACATTTCTTGAGTGCTAACGGCACTTCCTAAGTGCTTTGTTACTGAACGGAGCACAAAAACTGAGCTGTTTTATTCCTTTTATCATATAGTTACTAAKTTTTTTCTGTATTTAATTCATTTACGCAAAATGAAAGACGGTCGTAGGATATAGCAGTACTTGATGGACATGTGTTCCGTTCACTAATAAAGCACAGTTTTCGACCAATCAGCGCGCACGTACTATCCTAACTATATAACAAAAGAAAATATTTATTGCGACTAACAGGCGAACAAACAATACTTCAATAGTCGACCCTTTTGTAAAATACCACTTTTTTTCTACTACTGTACAGTGTCAGTTAAAAAAAAACCTATTAAACTAACCGCCTAGGATTAGGCCTAACTCGGGTTAAATTCTCTAATCGCGGTTTAGTTTATCTGTGGTTTAAACATCGTTGTTCAAAGCTAGATTAGTCGTCCGATTAACTAAACCCCGATTACACGACTTAATCTAAAAGAAAAAAAACCCGTCCTTTTTTCACGAGGGTAGCACTTAATAGCCAGTGGCTAACAAACCTGTGGCCCTCATTCCATGATCGAATTGGAATTTAGGAGTTGATTTTTGCGGAGGGAGGAAAACCGGAGTACCCGGAAAACCCTCGAAGCACAGGAGAGAACCAACAAACAACTCTACTCATATACAACACCGAGCCCGGCGGGACTCGAACTCGGGTCGCATTGATGAGAGGCGAGCGCTCACACCGCTACGCCATCCGTGCTTCCCAATTACGATTACCATCCCAAAATGCACTAGTGTTTATGTTATTTTCAAGATGGCGGCTTTACCTAATGAAGTTAAAATTGAAAACGAAGTAAACGTTATAATAAAAAAGAACGCAAAAATTAATTTTATTGCATCGGACTGCTGTCTTAGCCAAAAACGTTGAGAAGAGTGCAAAGTAAGTTCACGAACTTTTTAAGCATGTTTTCCGTCTTGTCTTTCGCTCTTGATACTACTCGTAAATTAGATTTTTCATGTTAATAATGGCTTCTCTTYCGAATCTGTATTGCACAGAAGTTCGCTGTCAGTGTCTTCCTCGATGGAAGAGCTTTTAAACCTATATCTACGAGCTTTTCTTTGCTGTGCGGAAAAATTGAACATTAGACCCGCCATTTTGTTTTCACAATCTTTATTTTAATCCTAGTTTAGCGATTTAAACCACCTCGCGAGTTGGTTTAAATTTAACCCACTCTTTAACCCTTGGTTAGCGCTAATCGTGTTTTGAACAACGCAATCTAATCCTAGATTAAAATTTAAACCTCGATTAGGCGATTTAATCCAGGTTTAGCTTTAATCGGGGTTTTGAACAACCGGGCCCAAGATTAAGCGTTGCACTTGAGAGTGCTAGCAATATTAGCAGAACTAATTAGCATTAAATTGAACTGCGATATACGAATTCACTCTAGTACTATCAATGTATGGGACAACTGAAATCACTATATTGAAATATAATAAAGTAGTCGGAATAGCATTGTCAGAGAGTCAAAACAGCCTCCTCCGCAGGCTAACCAATATATTCTCTGTTGGGATCCCTGTGTTAAATGTTATGGCAGGGAAGAACTAGGAACGAGAGAGGTAGAGGCCGTGGGGACGAGAGAGGGAGAGAAAAAGCGAGAGGGATAGCATCTCCTCTTCTTCTTTCTTCCTCCCCTCCCCCTTCTCGCCAAAGGAAGCCCAAGGAGTAAAAAGAACCAAGGAGATGCCAATGGAGGAGGCTAGTCGGCAAAACACTAAAAAGATGGTTGCATTAGGAACATGCATTACTATGAGTGCTGCAACATCAACAATTCTTAATCAAAGTACTTAAATGTAATCAAGTACTCAGGATAGCATTGGGAGTCGTGAAATACCGCAAAAATGTCGGGGTTGGGGCCATCGGTATTAGCCACGGAATCGTACAGGATCTCAGGTGTATCACGATGTTTAGAAGGCGGGACTTTCATTAGAGTATTACCTCTTCTGTAGTGTCCAGTCAGAACACGAGCAAGATAAATATGTCTTTCATTGTTGATGATGATGATGATGATAACATCATTAGAGTATTACCTCTTCTGTAGTGTCCAGTCAGAACACGAGCAAGATAAATATGTCTTTCATTGTTCTGATTTGGTGCCGCAAAGGCAGCGGAATACATCGCACTTTCAGCAAAGTAAACACCTTTGCCGAGCAAAGTTCCTGTCGATAAAATGGAAAAATTGATTGAATACGATGAAACTGCAAAGCGAAACTCCATAAGACAAAAGGCAGCACGGGTGGCTTAACGGCGAGAACGCTCGCCTCTCCCCAAGGTGACCCGAGTTCGATTCCCGTACTCAGTGACGTGTCGTATGTCAGTTGAGTTTCTTGTTGGTTCACTCCTGTGCTACGAAGGTTTTACTCCCTCCGCAAAAATCAGCATTCCTAAATTTCAATTCGATCTTATATTTTGCACATATTCTCGATAGGCTTAACCTTAATTATATATTATTAAAAAAAAAAAGAGACAAAAAAAAAAAAAACAACAACAACAACAAAAAGAAAATACTACAACGCGTAAATTGGTTTGGTGGTTCGCTGGATTTTTGCATGCCGTTAAAACATTGGTTTATTTGGTCGATGATTTTTTTCTATTGAAAACTACAGAATACTCCTCTCCCTTCCTTTTCGTTGTTCAATATTTTCCGCAATCTCTGCTTATAAGATTCCTTCCTTTTTTGAAAACCCCTGAGTTTGATAGTGAAGTAAGATTCAACCGGTACCTACCATTTGCGCCACAAAATGTCCTGTTAAAACCCTGTGTATTGATGGCTTTGATATTTTCCTCGATTGTTCCATGGAATAACCGACGTTCATTGAACTTTCTTCCATTATCGTTGTCCATTTTCTTTTTATAGGCTATGTACTGCTGGTACAAATGAGGGTTTTGTATTCGCTGTATCGAGATATGAAGACATGACTTAATAAACAGCTTTGGCAACTCCAAGTATGCTGGGAAACGGGAATCACTGGAAGCGCCAAAAATTGCAAGCACTTCCTTGTATTCATTGCTGTCAGGGCTAAGAGTGATAAGATGTACCGTCTTTTCTTTGTCCTTTTCTAATGGCATTGGAGACCACTTTGCTGGTATTGGGAAACCTTTCAAAGGAGAAAGAGAAAAACCGATTTTAGTAAGTTCATTGAAGAAATAGAAAACGCGCGCGCGTGCTGTGTGCTGTCATAAAGCACGCGGGGGTTGGCAGAACACGAGAGAAGTGTTAGGAGAAGCACGACGCGTAGCGGAGTGCTTCTGGACACTTCTCGAGTGTTCTGCCAATCCCAAGTGCTTTATGACTGCACACAGCACAGCAAGCAAGTTTTTTATTTCTTTTATAAAATACAAATTACAATAATAGATAGGAATGTGCGTGCAATGTGCTCTCATAAAGCACGCGCTCCAAACCAATCAGAACGCGACATTCATAACAGTTATTTTATAAATAGGAATCTTGCAAGGACTTTACAATCTATTTTGCCATCAAAGTATACATCTTCTGAAAGCTAACTAAACGTAGATTTGGAAAACCTATTTAGAGTTGTCTATTTTGGAACACAAAAAGTTATTGGATTTAAAGTGACAATTTTCCACAGGATCAGAATTTCTTCTATGTCAATCATAAATACACTAGCATACTCTGTAGATAATGAACCTTTAAAACTGTCTCAGGTTATTGATATCGTTTTCGATCAAGTGATTTTCACACCTTTTACAAAAAACACATACTGTCCAAGTGATGAATTTTTCGTCATTTTTGACSATTTTGCATGGGTTATAGCCCATGGTTTGGAAGGATTTGGGGTGACTTTCACACGTTTTACAAAAAATACATAATTTACAAAGCCACACGCCACACGGTTAGCTCAGTTGTTAAGAGCGTCGGTGTGTTGTGCGGGAGGCGGTTCAAGCCTCGGCCGAACCAACACTCAGGGTCTCAAAATAACTGAGGAGAAGGTGCTGCCTTTGTAATTACGCCTACAAATGGTTAGACCTTCACGTGGCTCGGATGACCACGTTAAGGGCGGTCCTGTCCCTAATTAACTAGAGGCGTTAAAAGAGAACCACGAGTTTATCAGTTAAAAATTACTTTCAAGTTTTATCCTCTATAAACAAAGCTAATTTATTTTATTTATTTCTTTATAAAACTTTAAAGAATCCGAGACACTGTTTTTAGACCGTATAGTAATTCATTATTATTAGTCAAAGTTTCAGTTCCATTCAATATAACTCGGAATGAGCTACAACGTTTTAAAGAAGCTATTTTTGTCACTCGGACACTTTGGAGAATAACCTTTCCTTGTATTCGAAAATAGACGATTCTAAATGGATCTTTGAAAATTACGTTTATTTAGATTTCAGAAAATGTATATTTTTTATTGTGGCAAAATATTGTAAAATCCGTTAACCTTTTGAGGTAGCGGGCATATAGAGTCTATAGGGACCAAATCCCCTCCCGTTTTTTATCACGTGTTTAGCATACGCTACAATTAGAAATAGATCAGTCATTGCTAGTGGATGACTTCAATTGTGCACGTCGAGAAGTCAGTGAGAGCCGTGAAACTTGTAATCAAAATTGACTCAATTTGAGCTATATATGAAGGGCAGTCACCGCTGTTAAATTCTACTATATTTTTAGCATAGGCTTATCATCCTTTCTACCGCTTTTTGTAATTTTCTGACTAAACTTAGAATTTATCATCTTTTGGCGCGAAACGTGATCGAATTCCTATACTACGGGGGGAACAAGCACACCACTTATGACCAACAAACAATTACCTAACTGTAAAAACAGCTTTACCTTCCAAAGTAGTACGCCTTATAGAGATCTCACGTCGTGTGGCTTGGCCAATGCCTGTAGAAGTTTGGAGATCAATGTCAAATGCCTCGCCTTCAATTCTTACTGTTGTTTGAGATTCGTCACTACCGTTAGCTTTTTCGATGGTTGAATTAGATTTTCTATTGAAATACTGTGCATCGTCATCATGGAATTGATATTGCCACCTGATAGTGTTGTAAAGGATCATCTCCTCTATTTCTTCCTTCAGTGTTGATTCAATGGCATCTACGTCTTCTCGGTCATCTTGGATTACAAGGACGTGTGGTTCGTCTTCGCTACGCTTGATAATCACATCAAGTTTCCTTGCCTTTGTGGTAAGCATGTGTCTTTACTTTGCATCCAAATTGGCTATGTATTCACTTGCGATTTGCCTTGCTTCATACGATTCTGATATACCCTCCTCTAGTGCAGATTTGGCTTTCTCAAGACTATCTTTTTCTCCAATCAGCTGTAATGTTACTTTTGAAGCAGTGGTATCTGAAGAAGGCCAACTATGTGGAGGGTCTGGGGGAATGCTCTGATTTGGATGTTTTACAACTCCTGAACTGTAATACTGCTGCATTTGTTGAAAGACTAGAACCTTTTCCTTATCGAAAACTACCATTCTAATGCGTCTTAGATTCTGTAAACTTTGGCACATGGTAGCCAGGGTCTTGAATGTAGCTTGAGCTAGTTCACCATCCAACAAATTGCGGAAATCTGTTACGTTGAACGGCATTGATATAAATTGGCAACCAGTTTTATCTGCAAATTTAAAGCATTCTTCGATAGAGCCCTGAAAAGCTTCTAGATCCGGATTGTCATCCATAATCATGTGGATAATGTGTTTAGCATTTAGAGAGCCTGATTTTGTTACTAGTGCAGAACCTGGAGTTTGTTCACTCCAAATCTTCGAATTCCACTCTTTTCTAAAAGCTGGTCCAGCATCACGATAAATGATACGTGTTAGTCTGTTATTTCGTGCTAGTTCCTCTATCATGTATAGAAACGGGTTCTTTGGTTCTTTTGGACGCATGAAAAAAAAGTGAACAATGGCATCGCTCTTCTCGTAGACGAATGTTTGGAGGTCACCATGGAGAACATGAACTTCTACATTTCCATACATGTTCGTTGTGCTTCCAAGTGCGTAAGAAAATGGGATGTTGTATGGGAGTGGTTGTGTTAAAGATCTGTAAAGTTTATAACCGTAGCCAAAAGGAAAATTAAACACAACAGTATAACTATGTCTTTGTATGAACACTGCACCTCCTGTCGCGTCATCTTGGTACGATTGGCCACTCACGTCGAGAAACTCGTACTGGAATGCGTTTGCAAGCCCCTTACATTTATCAAACACCACAAACCGGATATCTGTCAGAGACGTTAGGCCCCAACCACAAGTTACACTAATCACTTCAGTGATCATTATTCGACATGCAGTGTACTCATCAAACGAAAGTCCTCGTGTGCCAATGATAGGGAAGGCGATCGATGTGGCATTCAGTTGTAACGCTTCTTGCAGACATTTTTGTACGATAGAACGCAAAGCCTGAAATGACAAATGTAGTATTGTACTTTTAAAGATCATGAGGCACAGTGGAATAGCTGCAAAAAGGTTTTTTTCTACACAATATGGATCTTATGTGATATGTTTTTACTATTAAATTCAATATATTTGTGGAATCTTGTAACATATTTCAAGTCCTCCATCTTATTTGGGTGGCAGGGATCGATGCTCTGCTTAGCCACATTTCTGAATTAAATTTGTTTGATGTGTCGTCCTCGACCTTGTCACGAGGGTTTTTCGCCGGCTTCTCTCTCCGGTTTCCTCTCCGTAAAAATCTACGTGAGTTGAGTGTTGTGTGATGTAAATATTGTCAATAGTGTATGATAGCGCATGTGGAGCGGACCATGTACATGGAAGATCTTCTTTGATACGTGGAATGATGGCATGCAGTAAAAATATTATCATAAGCTTCAAAATGATACACTTACCATTTCAGCAGGTCCGTTTGGGCCATCCCATGTCGGGCATCTTGTGTGGATTACATATTTGCACTTAAGGTTGTAGCCTGGCGTTACTGCAATGCCACCATGTTCAATCGACCTTTCGCTTAGTAGTTCCTGTCCAGCTGCTGACTGAAAAATGTGGTGTAACTGTCCAATATTAGAGCTCACAAGGATGTCAGCCTATAAAAACATGTAGCAAACGAGAGTCAAACTACGTGTCAATTGAAACCACTGCTTTGTTTTAGCCCAATGTAAAACAACTGAAAAGACTATTGAGAAAGTTACCACAACAATAAAGTAGATTGCAGCTGATTGCATATCGATAGCATCAACTTAAATATTGAATAAGGGTAATAACTAAGGGTTTGCTATGAATCCTCTGCTATAGCTCAATATATAGCATGATGATGATGATGATGATGATGATGATGATGATGATGATGATGATGATGATGATAACAACATCATTAACATACTTTTTCTAGCACAATGTTTCCTGTTTTCCATGTTATATCCACATTGTAGCAACTAATTTTTGTGAAACCGGCAGACGAAACAAAAAGGCGAGGAGGAGAAGAAATCCATTCTAGTTGACCGTCATTCTCTTCAAAGCTCCCTTCACTGCTTTCAAAATCTCTCTGGTCATTTTCTGATATTGCAGGCAGTAACTCGTGTTGTATTGAACAGTGGAACCCTTGCTCTATGGCTTCGACAAGCCTGTCACCTTTCTCGCAAGCGAATAACCTTTTCAACCCTGATTGGTGTATTGTCGTTTCTTTGACATTTAGGGAGGTTATCATATGGTGAAGAGCTATTCGAATACAATCAAGTCCTATATCGGTACCAGAAATCAAGAGTTCGTCATCAGCTTTGGCTGCTTCAATTGCAACGCAATACTGCTTTAGCTCCCTTCTTAACTTCTGAAGCTCATCGCTACGATGTTCCAATATGTAACGTCTATGTCCCTTGTCTGGGCAACTAAACGTTTCAGAAGAAACGGAACTTTTGTTGAGGAATTCCTGAAGTTTCCCAAAGTCACTACAGGGTTCCAAGCTCCCTGAATCCACCGGATTCTGTTCACGTTCGCTAGTTCTTTCAAGGAAGGTATTGTAGGTGTCCACCTTCAATACTGCGTTATTGAGTTTCCAGGTATTTCCAATTATCTTCTTAAGCACTTTGAAAGAAAAAGTAACTATACGTAAGAAAGAAAGAACAGAAAAAGCAAAAGTGCATAACTGCCCCAAAATCTGTCTCGGACCTTATTCTTTCGCCTGACTGATATTAGTTGATCAAAATAACTGCGGATGTATAGCTTACCACTAGAATCTTCAAATATGACCATGGCCTGACTTTTATTTTCATGTAAAACGACATGGGAAACTTTTCCACCAACTGAAGGAACAGAGAACCTAAATTTCAAAACATCGGCAGTAGTATCATGTGATAAACCGCTAACCAGAAGGGTTGAACTTAGAGGGCAGTTAAAAATTGTTAGCTGTTCCTCATCCAATGTCTCTTCCTCAACTCTTTGCTTTGCTTCGCAAAAATCTTAAGATAAAGAAGAAGAAAAAAAATTACATGAAAGTAATGCTTTTGAAATTTTTTTAAAATTTGATGAGCACATGTATCCTGTTTTTTGTTTGATGTGTTGTTCTCTCCTGTGCTACGAGAGTTTTCTCCGGGATCTCCGGTTTCCTCCCTCCGTAAAAATCAACATGTGAGATGAGTTTTTTAGGTTGTAAATATAGAATGTAGTGGTAGTGCGTGTGGAGGGAAGAGCCCCGTACGGGGAGAGTGCATGATGGCTGGTGATGTAAAATATAAGTTTTAAGTTTTTATCTCAAGCTCACCAAAAGGGTTTTCTAGTGTTACCAAAGCAATCTTCTTTCCAAAATTAACTACGTCAAGTACTTTCTGTTGCGTCATGGTTTCGATGAAATATCTTATCGCGTCTGAGGTTGTCCTTTCATTTAGTCCTTTTACAATAATCGTGTTTGGTTCAATATGTTCAGTGGCGATGTTTTCAGCAACAGCTTCATCACCTTCGTCAAAACTTTCTTTTGCATCTCCAGACTCCATTGCAAGTCACTGTGTAATCAACAATCAGCTATTATGATTGATTTTTATATAATTAAAAAGCTTCTAAAACTCATTAATAATTTATGAGGAAACTACCAATGAATCATGTAACGTCATCTGTGTATCCCCATACCTTAGATTGTCTTAGAGTGTATTGTTCATGCTTGATACATATATTCCCGGTCTTTATATAGCTAAATGCCTCTGTTCTCGCTAACTAACTCTTACTTTTACTTGGCCGGCCGTGTATTTAGTGACTAACAGTCAAACTAAGACCAAAAAAACGATGGAATATGGTATTTCATATAGTATTTCTGACGTCGACTGAGAGGAGCTTTGGATGCTACGCGTGATGATTGACAAAAAAAAGACATATCTTGTGCTTACCTGTGTTACGTAATCGAAAAGGTTTTGCTGAATCGACAAAGTTTTTTTGCTGAATCGACAGAGTTTTACGCGTGATGATTGACAAAAGACATATGACACGTGCTTATTGTTACATAATTGACCGAGTTTTTTGCTGAATTGACCGAGTTTTTGTAATCGACAGAGTTTTTTGCTGAATTGACCGAGTTTTTGTAATCGACAGAGTTTTTTGCTGAATTGACTGAGTTTTTGTAATCGACAGAGTTTTTTGCTGAATTGACCGAGTTTTGTAATCGACAGAGTTTTTGTAATTGACCGAGTTTTTTTGCTGAATTGACCGAGTTTTTGGAATTGACCGAGTTTTTGTAATTGACCGAGTTTTTTGCTGAATTGACCGAGTTTTTGGAATTGACCGAGTTTTGGTGATTGACCGAGTTTTTTGTAATTGACAGAGTTTTTGTAATTGACCGAGTTTTGGTGATTGACTACTTTTATAAGCATTGATTGACCAAAAAAAACAAACATATGGAACGTGCTTGTGTAATACAATGAACTGATAAGTGTACACATTCAAGCGAAGTAACGCAATTGACAAACAAATATTCAATTACATCGAAATGACAATTTTGAACCATTCCGCGCGCCATA
>NW_022261937.1:0-24955 GCF_009602425.1 Actinia tenebrosa
AGAGTCAGTTTCCAAAGCAATAGGGATTCAAACCCTTGTTATCAGAGTATTGAGAGTGAGCATCAGTTTCCAAAGAAACAGGGATTCAAACCCTTCTTTATCAGAGTATTGAGAGTGAGCATCAGTTTCCATAGCAACAGGGATTCAAACCCTTGTTTATCAAAGTGTGGAGAGTCAGAGTCAGTTTCCAAAGCAACAGGGATTCAACCCCTTGTTTATCAGAGTATTGAGTGGTAAAGTAGCAGGTGTATTTGAGCGTGACATAAATCAGCTTTCATAGTCACTGGGATTCAAACCCAGTGTAAATAATGGGCTTCAACTACTTCTTGGATATTTTTTCAGTTATTTTCAGATTTAAAAGGCACCCTATACTAGATAAGCAGTGTAACCACAAACTTTTGAGGTAATTATCTATTCTGTCAAAAGTAATATGTACCATAATGCTTGTGAATTTCATGTATTATTTTTGAAGAAATAAGAAAGAGAGAACTTAGTATGTTGAACTTTGTTTTACAGATGAGAAAAAAGGCTGAATGATGGAATGTGAAGCTGATATTGAAAATAGATTCCCACCATATCTGGAGAGGTGAGAATATAAATACTTTGATGGATAGTGATTTCAGTGGTTATTTATAGCACTGACATTTAATGAAATAAGAAAAGAAAAAAGATTCAGAAGTCAACCATGGATGACGAGTCAAAGAAAAGCTTAAAAACATCACGTTGTTCAAGGTGTAAGGAGCCCCTAGAACTACATGCCTGGGGAATACCCTCAAAATAATGCAAAAACATACCCAATCTAATGAGAAAACATACTCAAAGTAGATAATACAAGGGTATATTTTTGACAATATATTTAACATAGATCTATTTTATCAATTTTAGGTTACGATATGATATCACTGAAAATGCCCCATGGAGATATCACACTCTTTTGGCAAGGAAATCAATGTAAGTATATCTTAAAATTTTTTAGAGGTAAAGTCAGCTATTAGGATCGTAAAGGTTTTGTTGCATCTTTGTATATTCATCATCTGTAAATAATGTCAGCACAACAACGTATATTGGAGAAACATGCAGATAAAGTTTGGTAAAATTTTCATATCATTGTGACCTTTTGCTAATTGGATTCACATCACTTATAGTGCAAGATGCAACAAAATCTTTACTAGGGCCGTTTTTGGAATACCTGTATATAGATTAATACCATCTATGTAGGGTTGCCATTGTACTTGATGAGGGAAGAGTGGTTGAGTGAAACTTTCGTAAATTACCATGAATGCAGTAACAGAGGGACAAATATATCCTCCAACCACACCCAAAATCTCTTGTTCCCCCCCCCCTCCATCCACCAATCCAACTCATTCTACAAATCTTTGTATTTCAGGGTATACTTGTGAATATGGAATATTGAATTTAACTCACCTTATGGTTCCAGCATCATAAACTGTACGTGTAGAACCGAGCTTCTGTAATCACCTTTATGGTTCCAGTATATAGACAATGAACTGTGCAAACTTGGATACCAGAATGACATCCCTCAGAACTTGTATTCACATTTATTGCTCCAGTATATAGACAATGAACTGTACATGTATATGTACCAGAATGAAATCCCTCAGAAGTTGTAATTCACCTTTATGGTTCCAGTCTGGTCATCGAGTCTGCATGGAATTCAGGAAAACCGTGAGTCTGTTCTAGTTTATTGTTGATGCTGTTTCGGGCCTCCATTTCAATTGGCTTCCATTTCCAATTCGACATTTTTTTCGGTGTTTTTTCTTTTTGACGTTAATTTTGGCCCTTCATTTTTTTCGGCTGCGATTTTCTCTGTGGTATTTTCGTGATGTGCGATTTCAGGATAAGGATTTTGTGTAAATAAGTTTTAACTGGCGATTTTTTCGAACTTGGTTTTAGGTTCTGGAGATCTTTCGGATATCTCCAGCTAGTTTTTATGAACTTCAACTACATAATAGGATAGTTAAGCTTTCTTTCTCCGGGAGATCTTTTGGCTATCTCCACTGTCTGCTTCTCTTCTAAGAAATAGGGTTTTGGTACGGCTTTCGGAGATCTTTCGGATATCTCCGATCTTAGGACTTACATTTCGGACTTGATTCGGCTGATTTTCGGTAGCATGTGTATTTATATATCTATCAGGGTTTAGACAGTGTAGACAGTTTAGCATGGTTGTAATCAGGCAATTGTTAATTCCCTTCTCCCCTACTTTTCGCTATGGTTTTAATATGGGTTAAGGATTGATTTTACTGAATAAAAATGAAATAAAGACATGCAGCGTTTGCGCGCGCATTCGAGTGTGTGTGTCGGTTAGTTGTGGAGTAACCCCCACCTTGCCGCTGTTAGTTGGTACCGCTAGTATTAGCTAGTGGTGATGATCCCCTAAAAACTTAGCGTTTGGTTCTCAAGGCGGTCTACAGGACCTTGCCTATAAATTCTAGTATGGCTTGTGATTTGTCGGCTTCACAACACCCCAATTGGACACCCCTCTGTTGGTTTATACAGAGTGGGAAAATCCGCTACGATGAACGGTAGCCTCCACGTGGCGTAGCGGGGAAGTAATTGTCATGGCAACCAGTAAACTTGTATTTTTGATTGATTGGCTCTTGATTAAAGCAAAACAGTTGACTACATTTGACATAAATTTGATTAAGATCTAAAATCAGGTTTTAAAATGTTTAGAATTAATTTGAAGCAAAGAATTGTTTGCAATAAATTTATACTGGTAGCAAAATTATGGCAGTTATTACGAATAACCGTTCACCTTTGATCGTGCGCGTGTGTGTGAGTGTGCGTAAGTGTTTCGCACATTAGTGGGTTTATGCACATTAGTGGGTTTATGCACATTAGTGGGTTTTAATTAAGCACATTAGTGGGTTTAAGCACATGATCTTTAAGCCTCATACAACTCATAGCGCTGCAAGAACGGATGATGATGATGATGATATTGCGCATGAAAAGTAATATGTGGATATTAACAAACAACTACACACTTAGGACACTAGAGAAAAACCTTTGCGCATGCGTGCCTTTCAGCACGTTTTCTAAGAATTTAGAAGAGTTTGAGTGAGAAAATAAATGTTCGTTCTTTCCGAGTATACCAAAAATTTCGCGAGTATACTTTTGTGAAATAAAGATACTGTATTGATAAAGATAATATGAAGGAATTACCCTTGAGTTTCAAGCATGGACACTTAATTTTACTAATTTGCAATTTATAATCAAGTTTCCGTGATCAGAGTTTTAAATTCGGTGATTTCTAGCCTGAATTTGTTGAGCTTGTGAGACATAGCAACGGTAACTAAGGGGAGTCAGAATCAAGAATTATCCTACCACTAGAGTTTAGAATCCATTTCGCATATCTTTATTTTTGGGACTCGCACATTTCTTTCCCCCACCCACCCAACTCAGTGGTGTAAAAATGCACGCATAACTACTCGATTCCGCAGGAATCTGTGGGTACCGGTGTAGTTTTGAGGACTGGGTGTAATTCCCAGCTGAGGGAAGCCGGGAAAGAAATATTTTAATGGCTTTTAGATTCTAAATTGTTTGAAGTGATTGTCTACTGCAAAAAGAACCAAAAGAACCTTTGAGTGTCAAACAATTATAGAAAGAATCTATTGTATTACTGCCTCGTTCAATTGTTTTATCATCCAAAAGGTCCTGTTTTGGTCCATGTGAACGAGTGCGAACCATTACAACATTTAAGCTCCAAAAATCCCCATACGTTTTCGCTTCAGCATTTGGTGCTGAATCCCGAGTGAAAAATAAACCAAGAGAAAATGTATGGCGATTTTTTAAACTAAATCAAATGTCCAATGTCTTCATTTTTACAACTCTCAACAGAAATTACTAGGTTTCCTATGATACATTGCGTGACGCAACAAGATATATTTCCTCATGGTAGAAGAGTCAAAAAAGACTTGCACTAATGACATTTCACTTTCTAAAGAAGAAAACATCGTGCCCAACACCAGGTGATTTGGAATCTAGGCGCGCAATGCATTGTTTGTCACATCGAAAATTTCTAAGTATTATCATTGGTATTTTGTCAAAACGAAATATTTTTCACCAAAAACAAAATGCTATCTCTAAACTTGTTCTTTTAAATAATAAAGCTTAAATCAATCTTGTAAATTGACCAGCACACGTAGGCACACTCGTGGATAATGCCTGTAGGAGGGTCGGAGACACCTGAAGCTAGTGGCTCCCCGGGCTCAAAGATGCAGAAAGACTTCAGAGCTTCACAACCATCACAGCATTTCCACCAGTGGAACAACCAAGCGCCTGCCATGATCAGTTCGACCACCATAGAGATAACAAGGAAACTGCAGAGAGCTGCAAAGGACTCCTCGGTTGTATCACATGCAACCGCTATTGTCAGGCCTATGCCGGTCACGATAAAGACAAGCTCGAGAACAGCCAGTAGACTAACAAGGAGCAGAAAGAACAGAGGTCTCCGTATTTTAGCGAGCGAATTCAACAGATAACAGCTGCAAGAAGACATGGTCAGGCTAATAACACAACATAGGATAGTAATGGCAGTAAACCCTTGTCTAAGGTCGTAGCCGACCCCGTGACTGCGATCCCCCAGAAGAATAACACAGGTAAGCGTGAAAGCGGTCATGATCATACCAGAGAAAACGTGAGCGACACTCCATCGTTTTGCACGTGTGACGTTGATTTTTCCTCGTTTGATGCCAAAGTTTCCATTCCTATAAGCATCATGGTAAGGATCGTCTTCAACGTCGTCTTTTCTATCGACAATCACTAATGGCTCGCACTCGCATTGTGTACCTATGTCAGTGAGTCCTGTTTGTGAGTAACTATCGATGCTTGTGACTTGTACAGATTGTTTCTGGTTCGACTCGCTATTTGCTTCTTTTTCCGCCATCTTAACTCAGCTGAAGGTCCACTAAGACCACAGGGTGCACAGTAGGAGATTATGGGAACTAAAAATGTCAACCCATGGCATTCACCCACCCATCAATCCAACGATCTGTCCATCCATCCATCCATTATTTTCGGACTGATACTGATACGATACTGATCCCCCCCCCCAATCTACATGAGTTACATGACATTTTAAAACAAATTATCTCCTTGCACGATTTTTAAAAAATACACTCAAACTGTAGTTCTGTGTGGAACTTTTTATATTTTTTATTTCCAAAACAAACATTACTCGAACTCACAGCATGTCGACCCACTCGCTCTCCCTCTACTACTGTCACGTGATCTCTCGCGTGACCTCTCACTTGCTGTCATATAATGCAAATATACTCCAAAAAGTGATTAATACTCAAGGAAATTCCTTATATTTCATCTTTTTTATATTTTATTCTATAAGTTTCTACAAGAGAATATGAAGTAAGTTACTTCACATTCTCTTGGTTTATATTATGATTTATTACAACTAATTTGTAAGTTTCTTTCATTTTGCTTGCAATTTAATTGATTATCTTAAAAATTAATATTAACTTCTTTTCGATCTATTTTACATGCTCTGAAAAGTTAGTCCTCAAGCTTTCTCAGTTCACGAACAAGCAAATATTAATATAATAAAGGGTATCCAACTCTTAAGTATAATTCGATTTATTTTACTAATTTCTTCATTCATTTTCTTTGAGTTACAAATATTATGGTTTAATTCATAATCATCTATCTTTATTTTTAGGAAAACCATTCTCCCTGACCGGTAATTTTCGTGGTCATCCTGAATTGAAAACGGATTCAGGAGAGACTGCAATATATTCAGTTCTTCAGCACACCGATCAACGTTTCATTGCGTACAGTCTTTACATGTAAATATTCTCTCTTAAGATTATTCGATTGGTAAACCGGAATAACTAAAAAGACATGAAATCTTGAGGGTTTCTTGACGATTTCAAATAGTTCTAACGGTCTGAGAAGATAGTTTCTATTGATTGATGGAAGCCAAAAAAACTTGAGTTTTGAAGTTGTGGATGAATGAGAAACTTTATATAAAGGCGACGCTTACAGTTTTCATGATTGTCTGATTCAATGATGCAATCAGCTGGTTTATTTCGCGTGGCTTCACCGCGTGTTTCTCTAGTGTGAAGTCTAAGAAGAGTTGTGTGTTAAAAATACTTCCTGCATTACATTCACTCGTGTTTACTTTCTAAAGAATAGAATATGCTGCGCAGCCCCACAAGTTACAAACTTTTTATACTTTTTTATAGGGCAAACACAAATCATGCAACAGAAAACCAAGTTAATCTATTTGTTCTGCTAAATAATAAAGTTCCAATCACCAATCAACCTTGTAAATTGACCAGCACACGTAGGCATACTCGTGGATAATACCAGTACGAGGATTGGAGACGCCTGAAGCTATAGTGGCTCCCCGGGCTCAAATATGCAGAAAGACTTCAGAGCGTCGCAACCATCACAGCATTTCCACCAGTGGAACAACCAAGCGCCTGCCAGGATAAATTCCACCACCATAGAGATAACAAGGTAGCTGCAGAGAGCTGCAAAGGACTCCTCGGTTGTATSAMATGCAACCGCTACCGTCAGGCTTATTCCTGTCACGATAAAGACAAGCTCGAGAAGAGCCAGTAGACGAACTAGGAGCAGGAAAAACAGAGGTCTCCGTATTTTAGCCAGCGAATTCAACAGATAACAGCTACAAGAAGACATGGTCAGGCTAATAACACAACATAGGATAGTAATGGCAGTAAACCCTTGTCTGAGTTCGTAGCCGACCCCGTGACTGCGATCCCCCAGAAGAATAACACAGGTAAGCGTGAAAGAGGTCGTGATCAGAGCGGAGACGTAGTGAGCAACACTCCATCGTTTTGCACGAGTGAAGTTGATTTTTCCTCGTTTGATGCCAAAGTTTCCATTCCTATAAGCATCATTGTAAGGATCGTCTTCAACGTCGTCTTTTCTATCGCTAATCACTAATGGCTCGCATTCTGTACCTACGTCAAGTTCTATTTGTGAGTAGCTTTCGCGATCGATGCTTGTGACTTGCACAGATTGGTTCTGATTCGACTCGTTGTCTGCTTCTGCTTCCTGCTCCGCCATTTCAACTGAAGGTCAACAACTAAGACCACAGGGTGCCCAATCGATAAAAATAGATAGCAATGGTATTTTAAAGACCCATTGCCACTTACCGTGATGCATCACAATTTGTTTACATTTTGAATCGTGTCTCAACTGAAAAAATAATTCCAACATTTTGAATAAGCTCATAAATAGTCCCTAAAGCCGTAAAATAATGTAAAAGAATCATTTTGTGCCTTGGTGCTATGTCGGAAAAGGATTTTATATGAAGTTATTGTTCAATATATGAATCTTTGAATTTCATGGACCACGAAATTCATCTGTGACCGCGGTGCATCACGGTAAGTGGCAATGGGTCTTTAATAGACATTTGATTACATTGGTTGTGAGAATACACTAGCGTGTGGGAAAGTGAAATTGAATTGCCATCACTCCGTTCATCCGTCATATCCAATCCCATTCCATCCCTTCCCGTCCGTCCGTCTTTTTCAACCCGTTACTGGTAGAAAAAGAAATGATACTCAAGGACATGAAACGTGCATTAAAAGGGATTATTTCACAAGACCGAATTTAAAATTTTCTTTATTTGGCTTTGGAATTGTTAATCATAAAAAAATATTGGTATTTTAACAAGAAACTTGATTACATTTAATATTTCCTCATGTTTTTTTTTTGACGTTTTACATTCTCTGAAAAGTTGATTTAAATCTCGCACTTTCAGTGTTATGACATGCAGATATTAATTATAGTTCTCAAACTGTTCTTAACGGTATAACGTTAAAATTTGTTTTCTAATTCATTTTTTTGAGTTTTAAATATTATGCTTTAATTCATAATCATCTATCTTTATTTTTAGGAAAACCATTCTCTCCGACCGGTAATTTTCGTGGTTACTCTACTATTGAAAACGGAGAGACTGCGGCACTATTTTTAGCTCATCAGCACACCGATCAACGTTTCATTGCGTACAGTAAATATCTTTACATGCAAATATCCTCTCCCAAGATTATTCGATTGGTAAACCGGAATAATTAACAAGTCATAAATCTCAGATCTTGAGGGTTTCTTTTAGATGCAGTGCACGTCTTCTCGTGTTTTGGCTGCCATCCTTCAAATTTCCAATGGTCTGAGAACAAAGTTTCTATTGATTGATGGAAGCCCAAAAAACTTGAGTTTTGAAGTTTTGGGTGAGTAAGAAACAAATATAAAGGCAACGCACGCTTTCTTTTTTGATAATTGTCTAGTAATTTTGACGCACTCGGCTGGTGTATATCGCGTGACTTCACCGTGCTTCTCTAATGTGAAGTCTAAGAAGAGCTGTGCGTTAAAAATACTTCCTGCATTACATTCACTCATATTTACTTTCTAAAGAAGAGAATATCATGCGCAGCCCCACAAGTTACATATTTTTTATACTTTCTATAGGGCAAGCACAAATCATGCAACGGAAAACCAGTTAATCTACCTGTTCTGCTAAATAATAAAGTTCCAATCAACCTTGTAAATTGACCAGCACACATAGGCACACTCGTGGATAATGCCTGTAGGAGGGTCGGAGACACCTGAAGCTAGTGGCTCCCCGGGCTCAAAGATGCAGAAAGACTTCAGAGCTTCACAACCATCACAACATTTCCACCAGTGGAACAACCAAGCGCCTGCCATGATCAGTTCGACCACCATAGAGATAACAAGGAAACTGCAGAGAACTACAAAGGACTTGAAATTGTCTGCGATATCCCTTGGACTATCTGTCGTCCAGTAGTAGTAGTACTTTTCTCTCCAGGGATTTCTTTCTTTAGCCTCAGATTCAACCGCTATCGTCAGGCTTATTCCTGTCACGATAAATACAAGCTCGAGAAAAGCCAGTAGACGAACAAGGAGCAGGAAAAACAGAGGTCTCCGTATTTTAGCGAGTGAACTCGACAGATAACAGCTACAAGAAGACATGGTCAGGCCAAGAAGACAACATAGGATAGTAATGGCGGAGAACCAGTCCCTTAGGTCGCTGCTGATCCAGTATTTATGATTATTCCCCAGAAGAATAACACAGGAAAGCGTGAAAGAAGTCATGATTATAGCGGAGAAGAAGTGAGCGACGCTCCATCGTTTTGCACGTGTGAAGTTGATTTTTCCTCGTTTGATGCCAAAGTTTCCATTCCTATAAGCATCATTGTAAGGATCGTCTTCAACGTCGTCTTTTCTATCGCTAATCACTAATGGCTCGCATTCTGTACCTACATCAGTGAGTCCTGTTTGTGAGTAGCTATCAGTGCTTATGACTTGCACAGATTGGTTCTGGTTCGACTCGTTGTCTGCTTCTGCTTCGTTCTCCGCCATCTCAACTGAAGGTCAACAACAAAGAGCACAGGGTGCCCAATCGATAAAAATAGATGGCAATGGTATTTAATAGACATTTGATAACATTGGTTTTGAGAATAGACTTGTATGGGAAGTGAAAATGGACGTGCCTTCACTCCGTTCATTTATCATGTCCAATCCCACTTTCATCCATCCCCTCTTATCCCATCAAAACATCCTTCCGTCGTTTCATTCCATTCTATTCCGTCTTCAAATTCATCTATTCTTTTTTCCTTTTTTCTTCTTTTTGTATTTCCGATCCATTCATCTATCCATTTTCATCTGTCCTATCCATCCATCCATTCATCCGTCCGTGATCGAGAAGTCCATAACGTCTGCGTCCGTCCATCAGTCGGTTCGTCAGCTCATTCCATTTTATTTTTGCATCCATCTTTTGTATTTTCTTTTTTTCTTTCTTGTTTTTTGTTTGCCCCTTACTTTTTGCAGTTCGCCATACAGCCTCCATTATCTTTTTTTCCTTAGTCTCCTTTGCAGCCGTTCTTAGTGTCGGTCTAAAATCCCTCCCCACTTTAGGCCGTCACTAAGAACGGCTGTAAAGGAGACTACCACCGGTCAGCTCCTTGTAGGAGAATTGATTTAACTTAATACACCGTATGGTTTGTGATGTTTAGAAACTGACGTTTCGGCAGTTAGTCCTTCGTCGGAGTAAAGGACAGTCTCCTTGGCAACAAATGGTATCTTATTCTTCACGCAATCAAATATTTGCAACCAACAAGTTAATACAGTCAGTGTCGTGAACGTTGTACGCCGAAAAACACATTTACGCCACGAGCAATGTCACGTGATTGCTAATACACACTTGCTCTAAATGCTCGATACCAGCAGTCATTGTATACGTACAGGAGAGCATGAAGTATGTTAGTCTTTTTACATTTTTTGTTAAAAGTTTAATTTATCTATGAAGACTATATGAAAGCTATTCAATCAACTCATCGGACTTTGAAGACATTTTACTCTACGCAAGTCGGGAACTAAACATAGTCATTGAAGTTACTATCTAAATTCTGAAAAATAGATTTCAAAATAATTTTCATGGGTAGTGACCGATGTCTGGGAGATGTTTACTTCTTACTCTCTTCATAGTCTAAATACAAATTCTGCTCTATGGGGAAAATGCCCCCAGGCGTTATTGCATATGACACGGAGACTTAAATACCACGAAGTTCTGCCCAAAACAGTAAACGGTTGCTCTTCGATATTGAAACGAGTTTTAGTGGGACATGGGCGGATAGAATGAGATAAGCCGTCTTGATTTCCAGAAAGATCATGCAAGCAGATTTAAAAACACGCGCAATGTCTTGCAAACTTCGAGTACGGTTTCATTTTAGAAGCAGGCATATGAGACTGATGAAAATAACTAAAGAAATACAGGATGATAGTTAGATCTTGTTATTTCAAGATTTATCATTGACTGTATCAGACATTATTATCGCCATTGGAAGATAGAAGGAATGGAGGGCTAGATAAAAATGGGAAGAGGGCCATATCTTGTTATGTCAAGCCTTACGTAAAGTTCATACGTAAAGTTCATACTAATTTACATTATTTATTTATAGTTACTCATTATAAAGTAATATAAACAAATTATAGCGTGAAATTTCTTTCGATCTTTTAGTTAAGATTTACATAGTGGGACAGCCTTTTTGACAATGACTTTGAAGAGGGGAGAGGAGAGAGCCTAAACAAAAATAATATTCTCAAGAGAATGACACGTGGTCTGAAATGGGAGAACCTTACGCCAAAATAATTTGAGGTCGATGTGAATGTCATTTGCCTACTCTAGATATTCCAGAATGCTTTGCGATCGATCCCTTCATGCGCATTTAATGTGGAACTGAGCCTATAATGACCGAGGAGAAGTGTAAAAGCTTGAACTCTTGCTATAACAACGAAGTGGCAGGAGCGCTAGAGACGTGCTTTCTTCCTCAAGGTACGTACACTACCTTGTCATGTGTTACGACGTCGGTGTAGATGCGCGCTAACTCCAGACTCTCTGTGGATTTTTATAGCATATTACGACTTAAGTTACGACTTGATCTGTGCGCAGATCTTTTACTGTGTGTGATCCTGCAGTATGTACGGGTCTTTCTCCTGGAGCCTGCGTGGGTCTTGTTCGGTGTATGCAACCCGCCTTGATCTGTGCGCAGATCTTTTACTGTGTGCCCATATGTGTGGCAATATGTTGCGGGTCTGCTGCAGTTGGTCATAGCATTTAATCATTATTATTAATCATCTATGGTCTAAGGGCCGATGAGCCTCTCTTGTTATTTTTGATCAAAATGTTTTCTTGTTTAAAACTGTTTATCTTATTATAGTACACTCAACAAAATTACTCGATTCTGATTGGACAAGAGGAGTACAATTAAATCCCAAATTGTACTCTGTAAAGTCCCAATTAAATTCTTCAATTTTGTTGAGTGTATTATAAACAAAAAATCGCACAATCTTCTCGTACAATTCGGAATTCATAGACACTCGTAATGTTTTGAAAGTTCTCAAATTGTACTCGCCTTAAAGTCTCGTCCAACTTTGAAAACTTTCAAAACGTCACTCGTACCTATAAATTCCGAATTGTACTCGAGATCGTGCGATTTCCTATATTTATTTCCGAACCGTACGTGGGGTCTAGGTAGGTTAGGGACGAGGTATATTTTATTGGGGAGGTGGATGGGGCTTCAGAGTTAAGGTCATCAGTAAAAATCTAAAGTCTAACGGAGGGCGAAACCATTTTTTCTTTTGATGAAAGATAGTTCCTCGTCGACTTACAGTAATAGACGGGTCATAGTTTCTTATTGAGTGAAAGGCGAGGGTTAAAACCATTTTTAAAAAGTTTTCTGGGAATAAAAAACGCATCTTTCCTTACCAAGGTGGAAGCGGAAATTTACAAGTATAATAACGGATCCTTTAGATCTTTTAACATCATATGTAAAGAGTAGTCTGTGCTCTTCATCATTACAGTTTTTAGAGATGAAGTTTTAATTAAGAGTTTGGTCTTCAGCATGTTTCCTGAAACTAGAGTCAAGCAACAGCTGTATGGCTGCCGGGTCGCCCTCAAGGTCTTTAGAAAACCACTTATATTGTTATATGACGCAAATTGCCTCCTCTAATGAATTCCCACATCGACGGATATCCTGGTGTTAAAAATTACAATGACCTTGTATCTATTTAAAGAAAGAAGGAAAAGGGCATACTATAGGCGGCAATACGCGTCAATCAAAGTCATTACCCTGACGACCTGGGGCTTAATAATTATGCAGATTTTTCAAACTGAAATCTACGAACCGCGATCGGTTAGGTTGTGACTTAATTAACGAGAAATGTTCAAAACACCACGAAACTTATCGCTTATCTGTATAAGATGAATGAGTTTAGAAGCTTTTAACAGAAGGAGGGGAAAATGATTTTCAGCGCGCTGGACCAAGATTTTGTCTATTCGAACGGTAAGGCAACTCAACTCTAAACAGGACGATCGAAAATGTAGTTACTTTAAGGCTTTTAACACGATTGTATGATAATAACTTCAGCTCTTATTGTGATCCAAAAAGATTCAAGTTCATTATTTAGTAATTTTCCACTAGATTGGAATGTTTTAGCACTAAGCTGTAGTGTAGATTTGTTCATTTTTTATGTTTAGTTTAAACGGAAATTGATTTGTACAGGAAAATACGGATAATTCTTGCTCACTAAACATGAGTTTTATACATGACCACGTTTCGATAACTCTTGTTTTGTTAATCCAAAACAAACATTCGGGATCTATACAAGTTAAGATTAGAATTTCAAGATTCCTAGTTTATAACTTCGTATGATACTTGAAAACAATTTAGCGATAAAAATTTGGGAAGCTTTTGAAGTGTTTTGAAGGTGTAACCGATCGTGTAGATGAATCCATCGGACTTTTTGGCGCTTCTTTGGGAAATCTACAAACTGACATAGAAATGGGTTCTCTGCTGTTCTTTTTGATTAAGAATATTTATTAATGACATCCAAGTTTCTCATTTAAAGCCCATGTTTGTTTATTGTAGGCGTATTTCGTTTTGCCATAACTAAAACTCATTGGACCCTGTATTTTTACGCGTCTGTGAGCATACTATTATGAGAGATTTAAATTTGAAAACTTGAATTTATAATTAAATATTTCTTTTTAGAATTTGGAGGGAAAGTAGCACCTGTAGTTGCGAGTTTCGTCTCTCTGTGCACAGTTGTTGTCCTGTGTTCTTGGTGTTATAAATTTTGGAAAGGCAACGAGGAGAAAGCCGAGGAACTAAGTACAAGCTCCGAAAGCCTTACAAGCTCAACGCCTCTTCAAAGCAGCACTAAATACCGAGCTACGACCAGAAAATACCAACCATTAAGACAACATGATGCTCTACCGTACGATTCAAGCCCAGATCTCGATTCTCCTGTGTTGAATCGAAAATCGATTAAATTCAAAACGCCACCGAGTCATAGCTTTGAGATCAAGGCACCACAGCCAAATATATCTGAGATCGAACTTCCTCCCGCACCCCCTCCCCCCTTAGAAAGCTCCAATAAAGAACAACTAGGATGTATATTCTTTTCACTACACTATAACTCTGAAGATATGGTATTGACTTTGAGAATTCAAAAAGCTGTTGGTTTACCAGCCAAGGATTTTACTGGAACTAGTGATCCGTTCGTCAAAATTTTGCTCCTTCCTGATAAAAAACACAAACTAGAGACTAGAATCAAGAGAAAGAATCTTAACCCAGTATGGAATGAAGTGTTCACCTTTGAGGGGTATCCACATAATAAGCTTATGGGGAGAACACTTTATATGCAAGTGTTGGATTATGATCGATTTTCAAGAAATGACCCCATCGGCGAGGTTGAAGTACCGCTAGGAGAAGTGGGGTTAGGAACAGTTACTTTGAATTTGGCTAGAAATCTGCTACCATGCAAGAAATCCAGGGTGAGTTTATAAATCATTAATTAATCACGTATTATTAATCTTTATCATTATTAATTTATCATGTTTTATTAATTTTCTTTATCATCATAAATTATCAATAGGGGATGATAATAAATCTAAAATTCTGCTGTGCATTTATTTTGTAAAGTTTATAAGTTATTAATTAATCATGAATCTATAATCTTAATTATTGTTATTAATTATTGATTTATTTGGAATACATAATGAACAGACAAAATTGTGCTGTGCATAATGTTTGGGAATTATTTTTTGTATAAGTTTATAAATACATTTTTCATGAATGATTAATCTTCTTTTACTGATATTCATTAATTATCAATCTATTTGGGATACATAATTTTTTGAAAAAAAGTAAGTTGAAAAGAAATATGAGTTGTTGGATAACTCAAAGAGAGAAGTACAAACAGGACTAATATATTATATAATATATTACATATATTATTATATAAGTACCATGCAAGGTACTATCATGATTATACCCCATACCCTTTTATGGGAAGCACATGTGGTGTGTGCTGCTAATGAAATGCCTCTCACCAATGTGACCCGGGTTTGTCAGCCCTGACGGGGCTCGGTGTCATGTGAGATGAGTTGTTTATGATTTTCTCCACTGTGCTTCAAGGGTTTTTCCTCCCTCCTCAAAAATCAACTTCTAAATTCTTATTCCATCTATCGGCTGCCTTATCAATTGGTCCACCCAGGAGTGGTAAACACATTACATATTATAACAAATTATGAAATATATAATAGCTAAAGGCAAGGACAAGTATGAACCAAAGTCCAATTTCATTGACATTCACTGTTGAACAGTTCTGCTTTTTTCAACTTAAGAAAAACTCTTTAAGAAAATTTCTAGTACAGTCCTTAAACTATCTGGGGGGAAAAATGGTTCTAATCATCAAAGTGCTACTCTCTGACGAAAATCGCTCAAACTTGGATTCAGCTGTAACTTCCTAAGAATACTCTTTGAAGGTCCAGTAATCACTGTATGAAGTGTTTTCTTGATATTCAGGACGAAAGTATGATATTTTTACCATTATTTTTTGGAGTCTGTGACATCATATTAAATGTCTCGAAGACCAGACAGATTTAAAATTCTGCCTGTGAGAGATTTTTTTGAGAATCATTATTTTTCAGGTGATTATTTTTTAAATTATTAATAGATGTTCAACATATATAACTTACACTAATTATTATTAATGATTTTGTTATGAGCAGAACAGAATTTTTAATTGAAATTTTTTCATTCAGCACCACGCTTAAAACCATTAGAATACACCCACACACACAATCAAATATCCTAAAAATTTCACCTCCCACACACCCTTTTCCTACATGAAAAAAAAGAAAGAACAAAATGCAGACCTTCAGAGAGGATACCTAAGAATATACACGTGTATATTTTAAATGAGTATGTGAAATGCTCCTAGGCGTTATGTGGATAAATAAACTATTATTATCATTATTATTATTATACACCCTTCTCAGAAGTACTTCCAATTTTATTGAAATATTCTCATAGACTGTGTTATATAAATTTTATATTTAGAGTGCACGCACTAAAACCGTGAACATTAAATAGCACTAATTAGTACTATTTCATACAGAATCCTTTCTTTTCTATTGTTTAATTATCACTATTTAGTGCTAAAAATCAGTATTTGCTTCACGGATTTAGTGTGAGCACTCTAGTATGTTTAATACATTTTATAGTTTGAACTACATAATTTTTTTTGCTGCTTAATAGAGGTATGAATTAGTCCAATATTCCTCTTTAAGGCTTCTGACAACTAAAAGGAATAAATGAGTGGAAAAACCCTCTCTGCAAGGGCAGATCCAGGGGGGGGGGGGGCAAAGGGGGGCTGAGGCCTCCCCCTTCAGCAGAAAAAAACATGCTTTTTTATATTGTTTTCCGTTGTGTTGACGGAAGAATTAGTGCAAAAACCCTCTTTTGGACTTTGACAAGTGGTTTTAAATTTGGCTGCTTGATAGAGGTATTAATATGTTAATGCAAAAACAAAAACTCTTTGGTAATTGGATATTATTGTACTAAAACAAATGCATTGTAGTAGATAATTTTTTAGCACCGTAAATACGAAAGATAATAGACTGACCTTTCGGACGTTAGTCCTTCGTCGGAGTCCGACAAAGGACTAACATCCGAAACGTCAGTCTATTATCTTTCGTATTTACGGTGATAAAATTATCTACTACAACATATTTGTTTCAACTAAAAAACACCAACGCAGTCCAAACTAGTTCCAAAACCAGTCGTTATCTATTATTGTACTATATTAATAAATATTATTTTATTATTATTACAAGGTGCCACTGGGTGATTTACTAGTATCTCTGATGTACCAACCAACTGCAAACCGCATAGTAGTAGTCGTCATGAAAGCTAATAAACTCAAAGCTATGGACCTAACCGGCTCCTCAGGTACTTATTTATCTTTATTAGTAATTATTAAATTATTGTTTGTGATGACTAAAGGAAAGCCTTACTTTCCCATACTCATACCTCTTGCTGCCATCAATGGAAGTGAGGGACTGGATATTTAATTATATTTAAGAGTGGAGGAGGTAGGGCAAAGATTTTAGTTGATAGATAATTGGAAGTAGGGGAACCAAGGGCGGATCCAGGGGGGCAAAGGGGGGAAGAAGCCCCCCTTCCGCAGAAAACAAAACAAAACAAAACTGAAGAATTAGATGCTTTTTTAATTGTTTTCGTCGTGTTGATGGAAGAAACTCAACTAGCCCCCACCCCCCCTAAACTCAATTAGCCCCCCTAAGATTTTGGCTGGATCCGCCCTTGGGATCATCAGAAAGATGAGAACTATGGGGGAGGGGGACTAATGCTTGTTCTGGGAAATATGTTGGGAAGTGGAGTAGGGAGCAAAAACTTGCATCACAGGGCATAGCACAGCATACATTGGCTTACACTCTATCTTTAGTAAATGATAAATCAGGATCAATGAGAGCTCAGTAACAATGATGAAGATTGTATCCAAAGTATAGTAATAATGAGCAGGTTAATATTTCTTTATATTAATAAATAAATTATTATTGAACTGCTAGATCCTTATGTGAAGATTCACACTATACATAACGATAAGAAAATAGACAAGAAAAAAACGTCAATCAAAAAACGTACAAGGGATCCAGTTTGGAATGAATCTTTCATATTTAGTGTACCGCTTGACAAGATACGCGATATATCATTTGTATTTTCTGTCATGGACTACGATCGCATAACGCAAAATGAACTGATTGGCCAAGTTATACTTGGGTATCGAACCACTGGAAGTTCGCTTCAACAATGGACAGAAATGATGAATAATCCACGGAAACCAATCGCAAAGTGGCATCGATTACAACTCTATTGAAAAGCATGTTAACTATTAATGAACAATACAATTATGTACGTGATAGATATTTTCAGCTCTGTACAACAGATGTTACCAAACTGAGTTTTCATGCCAGAAAAACATGTCACTCATGCCTCCAAACATCTATGACTCCGCCTACAAACATCAAGATTTTAGTCTGCATTCTCTTCTTCATGTGTTGGCTTTTTTCATAACCCCCCCCCCCCCCAAATTATCAACATGTTGCCGATGTGTGGAGAAAGGAATGCAGACTAAAACTTTGATGTTTATGGTCATAACCGTTTAGAGGAGTGATCCTGGCATGTTTTTCTACAGTATAGTGAAAACCCAGTTTGGTGACATCTGTTGTACGAGTAACAAGGAGATGATGATAAAATATTTACAAATATGTGTCCCTGAATTCGGGTTACCATAACCCGATTGAACCAGAAACTCCAGCTTTAAGAATTTAATTTGCAGCCTTTTAAATGGTATATGGTGCGTATGGTAAAGGCAATTGGACTTTATGACTCAGATTCTCTGTGGGTGGGAGGACATTTTTTTATTTTATCTGGGTTTTTGGCATCTGCTGATCAAAAAATACTCACTCAAACCACTGAAAATTTGTAGCAGAAAGTCTAAAATTCAGATGTCTTGAATTATATATTGGTTGATTTGGGTTGTGTGTTATGAAAGTGAGTAAAAAGACTGTTGTTAGTGATTGAAATGAGTCAAAAGTTGAATTTTGAAAAATGCCAGCAAAATGCAATAGACCTCTTTACTTTGGGTGTAATGTTTTTCCAATTCAGATTACCTGTCATTCGTTCACTAGAGTATTATTTCTTTGTTTAATGGTTGCACATGATTGAAAAGGCACATGAATATAGACCCCTAGCAGCACTTTAAAATACAGCTCAATAATAATATTAATAATAATAATAATATGTTCTTATATAGCTCAATCTGGGGAACAAAACAATAGGTTCCAATTGTCAGGAGATTGGAATCTTTTGTTTTGTCCCCCAGATCGAGCTGCTTTGACATCACATGCAAGGGGTCAATAGATGCAACTGAAACACAGAATCTTATTCTCAAGAGAATGACACATGGTCGTCTGAAATGGGTAAACAATACACCTAAGGTTTAAAAGGAGCTATTGATTATCCAATGGGTTATTATTCCCAAAGTATCAATGATCAGGTGCAAATGTAGCCACCTCAGTATTTATAATTTTATTGAAGGGATAATGGTTTTTGTGTGTAAATAATACGAGTTAAAAACTCTTTCAGTCATAATGTTAATAAATAGTTTTGTGATAATGAAAGATATATTAAAATCATACGTGGATAATGGAAATTATAATAGTCCATTTTCGAGTTCCAAATTACCCGCGCTGTATTTCTTGATTATGGACTCATTTACTCAGGCTTGATTTTCTGCAGAATATTCACGTGTTCCAGTCAAGGTCCGTCGAGTTTCAAAGTGTTTGTATTGTTGAAGTTGTGCATTCTTTACTTTACCATTGGTATTTGTGAATATTTAGACACTGATACGAGGCTAACACTGTGCAAAGGAGTCTGTAATCAAGGAACACAGCGGTAATTTAGGGACTCAAAAATGGTCTATTCTATCAGTTAGATAATCACTCACAACATTCTAGGAAAATTGCGGCATATATTATTGCAGAGAATACTCATAAAATGATTTTCCATGTTGTAACTGCAGAATGTAGTGGTAGTGGGTGTGGAGGAAACCTCACTGTAGAGCCCCATATATATGGGGAGGGAGTGTTGGTTGTAAAATATAAATATTTTATATAAATTTCTTGGAAATAAAATCACTTGAGTCATGCCCAATTATTTTTAACACATCTCTATTTAATGAATAAAAAAATATAGTTTTGAATGGTAAAATACTGTAGATGGTTTGTAAATTAAATAAATATTAATATTAACAAATAAAACACATGGAATAAGAATGAATTGATTTATTTTAAAAGAAAAACAAAACAAAAAATTAAAATACACACAGC
Source organism: Actinia tenebrosa (assembly GCF_009602425.1). The sequence continues at coordinate 19,778 of NW_022261937.1, forward strand.
TATTTCACAGGTTAATAAGCAAAACCACTCTAATGCCCCATTCACATCAAGGCTTAAACATGTTTTAAAGTGGTTTAACTAAGAAAACAGTGCACAATATTTGGTGAAATAATGCATGTAAACTATCCTTTGTCTTGCTCTGATAATATTTTACAAAGTTTCATTATATTGTAGGTTTCTAGTTTCTCAATTTTTTTCCTAATGAAAACATAGTTTAACTAAACACGTTTAGGTGTGAATAGGGTATAAGATTACTACCCTCTGTTAGTCTACTAACTATTTCACAAACCATTTGCGTCTTTGCGTAATGAGTGTTCTGGGTTGAGTGATAGCAACTATTAGTCACTAAATAGAGGCTTTGCACCATCATGTGATGGCAGCCATCACAGGAGGCAGGAACAATAGCGCAGCGCAACCGTGACGTCATAAAAACCAAGACAAAGGCGAAATTTGGACAAACAAACTTACAAGTTTACTTTCAGCAGATAATTTTCACAGCCAATCGCAGTTGATTTTAGTTTACATGGGTTATTATTGTAACTTTAAGTAAAATAATAAAATCGGTTCGTATGATCCTCGTAGCGGTTAAACAGAATGCAATGTTTGTCCGAATCTTTAAGCTATTTTTAGAATCAGTGCGCTGCGCTATTGAGTCTGGTTGAATCTGATTTACATAAGGAAGAATTCATGTTTCCCTGGGGAAAAGACTATTGTTGTGCCTCCTGTCATGGCATCCATCACGTGATGGTGCAAAGCCTCTATAGTACTATTTATCAGTATCAACTTTGTTGTTATTTCATGGTTTTACTGCATGCACTCTAATTAAATCACTCTATACTTGTTAAATTACATTTTTTAGTTCCTCCCAATTTATGATATTTATTAATTATTATTATAAATAATAATTAATTATAATACTATTTATTGCTAACTTTGTTGGTATGAGAATGTTATCTTTATAATCTGCTGTTCTTAATTGCATGTGCCGTCAGATTATAACAGCAGACAATCCAAGGGCAGATATTGAGGTGATATTGGGGTGAATTGGGTATCTAGTTGCGGCCCCTTTGAGTTGAAAAATAAAAAGAATACTATGTAATAAAGTCCCAGGTAACAGTCACCAACCTTGAATTGTTCTAAATTCGCCACTGAAATCCCATATTCTAAATATTATCCCATAATATCCTTCACCCTACTACGCAAAAATTAAAAAAACTTAAAGCAAAAATAAAAAAAATTAAAACACATGCTATTAATAAATAGAACAAAGAAGTGCAAATTCTTGCTAATGTTAAATAATGCGTATTATTTTGTAAAATTGTGCTTATAGCTCATATCTTAATTGCTGTGAGATTTAATTCATTACGCAATGCCAATGCGGCTTAAAATTTAAAAATTCTAGCTTGAGGCTATTGCATGTTCTGTACTAGTTGTTATTCATGTTGGACATAATTTTACTTTTTGGATGGAATTTTAACTAGTGCCAAACATAAAAATGTCTAACGACAGGTTTTTTCTGACTACTAGTAAACTTACTCTAACTTAACATTATAATGCTATTTTAGAACAAGAGAAAAGAGATGTAGATAGATATAATCAGTTAGAGACAAACAGGAGAAGTATTTGAGCTTTCATTCTCTTTATAAAGGAATCGTTTGTGATTTCAGATTTACAGTTGATATTGATAGATAACTGGTGCAGTTATAGAGCATTTTCATGTGACGTCACAGCGGCCATTATGGGGTACCAAAGCAATACATTTTCTATCCTCCGGGTATTGAACTCTATTTTTATGCAAATACTGTGCAGAAAGTTTCTATTGTTTATGGCTGCCTTCTCACGTGAGTGAAAATGCTCTATTTAAGCCTTCATTCTCTTTCTAAAGGAACAATTGTGATAACTTACTGTAACTTAACGTTGGAATTTTATTTCAGATCCATAGCTACATGTAGAATAAGAGAAGAGAGGTATAGATAGATAGATATAAAGTTAAAAAGACAACAGGAGCATTATTTAAGCCTTCAGTCTCTTTCTAAAAGGATTGATTGTGATTATGGATTTTTATCATAAAACTTTTTGAATAGCTTGGGAATTTATTTTCAAATTAATTGAAAAGAAATTCTTTTATTTATTTATTTTTGCGATCAGGTATTAAATAATTTGTTTCTTTTCAAAAAAATTGTGATGATGCTGAAAAGAAAGCTATCAAAACTGATCGTCTGTGGTGTATTTTCAACGGCTGTGGATTGTGAATTAATGATTGAAAACCACATTGAATGAAAGGACTCTCATGGTCAAGTGATAAGGCATTGTCAACATCTTGACTTAAAATATAGTTGATAGATTTGAAATCAACCTTGATATTAGTCAAGTTCAACCTTCAAAAAATGATACAAACATATATTGTATACGACATATAATCATTTTAATGTCCTATTGTGTATTCTACATATAGCACATATGCCTTTAGCAATTGTTTAAATACGTGTAAATATTAAAAATAAAATAAACAATGATTACGAAAATAAAAGCAAAATAAAGAAATGAATAAAGGAATGAATGAATAGAAAAAAGAAAAGGAAGGAAAGAATAGAGAAAAGGAAAGGAAAGGAAAAGAAAGGAAAGGAAAGGGAAATTATAGTTGTAAACAAAATTAATAGCAGAAGATATTAAAATATGAAACAAAAAAAATTGATTTTAAAAGAAACATTTAAATACAATGAAAAATCGAGGAAAAATATAAATGGTGCAAAATAAAATAAACCTATCATTGACACAAAATAACAACCATCAATTTCTAACCAAAATGATAAATTTTCTGTGGTTAGTATGATTAATTATTATCATACAAACTCTGTTAGACTGTTATCTTTGGTTATTTTATGGTTAAATGAGGTCTTAATAGGATTTTGAAAATTGATGGTTTTCATAAAACAGCTGTTGAAAATACGGACAACCACAGAACAGAGGAAGGAAGGAAAAAAATAGGACATTCATTATCAAATGATTCATGAGAGTTTAACAGCAATTAAAATTCATCCCCACTTGGAAACAATTTTCAGTAAAGATGTTTTTGAAAGTGTCTTTTACTTTTTGAATATCATGGATTTTTTTCCCTTTAGGCAAAGGTTTTTCAATTTTATTTCATTTGCTCAATTATGTTAATATGAATGAATGGTATGAATGATACATGAAAGTTTATGATAACACTTAAAAGAACAATCGAATAGAATACTCTAGAATAATTTGTCTCAATTTTTCCCCTTAAAACAAGGGTATTCCTTTAAGTTTCTTTTTGTTTTTGAGAAGCCAGAAAAAAACCCTTGGACCTAACAAACTCTACACACATGTGGATACTGGGTTTAGGAATCAAACCAGAGACCCCAAATGTGAGAGAAGTCAGTGTATTGCTTCTACACTATACTAATTTCCCTCACAGCCACTATTAGTGTTGTGAGCATACAGCAACAATAGCAGCTGTGTAGAAGACTAATGCTATCCTGATTCATGACATTTCCATTAATTTTGCAAAAGAAAAACACACCTAGCATGTTAACTTAATTCAACAACGACAACTAATAATTTATATACACATTTGTTAAATGTTTCAAATGTTTCAACAATTTGGATTAACATTGACTTTGGGGGGGGGGGGGGCTGAATGAAATTCTATCGATTTTGTTAAAAATATATACAAATACCAACTTTTCATGTTTTCTACAGAAAAGCTAGAATTTTTTAATCGGTACGAATCATTTTTACTCATGCAATCTAGGGGTTATTTACACTCCCAAGATTTAAATCATGGCTAAAATATGCAGCCCGTAAAGTCCTCCACTGCATTGTAAAGCGCATTGAGACATTGTGAAATGCGCTATAGAAGAACTGGTTATTATTATCACTACTATTATTTACTTTAACTGTGGTTTTCAATATTAATTGTTGTTAGTAGTAATATTTTCCTATTCTCTTTATAACGCCAAAAAAGTGGAGAAATGTTAAATGTAAAAGTTTACGAAGCATAAATGTTTTCGAGCGTAGCTCTTTCATCAGATGTGCAATTTGTGCAATATTAGTTGAAAATACAAAAGGTACAGACTGAATATTTTCAGTTGACGGAAACGAAAAACCAAATTTCAGCGTGCAGTTTGTATTTACTGTGTCCACATAATATTGCATGAGAACTGCAGTAACCTAATGAAGATAATTTTCCTATTTTAGAGTATTAATTTCCCTTGAGTATGGTATTTTTGTTTAACCATATCAATTATTTCAAAGACTTTAAGTCCTTTGCTTAAAGTTCTGTCTGTCATTACCTAGTCTCATTATTATCAAGCAACTTGGTAATTGTTGTCAAGATGTTATATGAACCTGGAGAACTCTAGTCCTTCTGAACCCTTCTGATGATATCTAGTCTCATTATTACTGACCATATCATTGTGTGAACAGACATACTGTAGACTTGGTAATATTGTTGTCAAGATGTTATATGAACCTGGAGAACTCTAGTCCTTCTGATGATAGCTAGTCTCATTATTACTATCATTGTGTGAACTGATATATTATTTATAAACTTGATTGGTATCAAGCCCTGACATTGGACTGAAGAGATGAAGTCCAAGCTCTGTCTGTACATCTATTCTAGTCTTGTCTAGATCATATCTGAGGGTAAGTTTGTCCACTTCTGAGGTCTTTAGGTGACTTACCAAATGATCCATAAGCATCCATGCCACCAGAAGATGACCCATATGGCGAGATAAGTGGTCTTTCTGCTGGTGGAGGGTCATCATAAAGGTGTTTGTAGTTGAAGCTAGTACCACGAGGACGGAATGCTGAAGTGAAATTCTGGAAATAATTGAGGCAAACAATATTAATGAACAATACTTTGAAAAATATTTCATGCATAAAATTAATATATTTTTTTATTAATTTCTTTTTTCATTGATTGATTCATCCATCCATTCATCCATTCAATAATTCATTTTTTAATTCAATGATTCACTTGTTTACAAGTTCATTTGTTCATTCCTATGTTTATTCATTCTTTCATTAATAAATGTATTCACCCACTCATTCGTTTATTCACTCATCCATCCATCCATCCATCCATCCATTCACTTATTAAGGTAACATGTACCCTATCATGCAGGTAACACACAACTTAACCCACCCTTGAGT
>NW_022261937.1:50794-65283 GCF_009602425.1 Actinia tenebrosa
TCCATCCATCCATCCATCCATCCATCCATCCCTGTTCCCTTCTTCCCTTAACACTTAATGATAAATAATTATTATTAATAAAACTTACACATTAAGTTTTCCGGAGATGTTTTGGCGGGCTTCTTACTGACTACTTTCTTTCCCTTAGTGTTCGGCTTGGTCGGTTTGGTCGTTACAGCAGGTTTGGGCGTTGCTGCATAAAACAAGGTAACATGTAATTAAATGAATAATAATGATGACGTTATAGCGGCCATCTTGGATGACTTGGAAGATTTGGTCTCGGATTCTTTTGTTATGTCATCCAACATGGCGGATAAACCTTTCTTTTTAGTAACAAGGAACGTAGAATAATAAAGCAAATTTTCATAAAGTCATTTGTAATTTTTAAAGGTGCAATAGATTATTCGTTGACAGTGACGTTATAGCGGCCAAGTTGGGGGTATGTAACAGAAAACCACCAACATGACCGACTCTTCTTCATTGTCTTCTGTCTCTCCTATTAGGAATTACTGCAATCCATCAATAGTAACATCATTACATATCGCCGCCATGTTGGTGGTATGTAGCAAATGACCACCAACTTGGCTGCCATGTCCATATCTTTTAGATTCTCCGTAAAAAATGATTGCAATTCATGAGTAGTAATATCATTACACATCGGTCGCCATGTTGGCGGTATTTAGCATAAGAACTCCAACATGGCTGTCATGTTTCTTTCTTTTGACTTTCCGTAAAAATGATTGCATTTCACAAGTATTAACATCATTACGAATCGGTCGCCATATTGGCGGTTTGCAGCAAAAGACCTCCAAAATGGCCGACTCGTCTTCATCAGGTCCTCTTACTCTCTTCAAAAGGAATAACTGTAATCGTGTAAACCGTCATACTAAGATCCTTGACAACAATAGTTTATAGAAGGCCGTTCGTTCTAACTTACTAATAGGTTCAACCCTGTAGACAAACACGGTATTTCCATTTCCAACACAGTCAGCCTTTGATTTACAAGGTGTAGCATTCCAAGTGTTGCAATCTTTTAATGGGGCTGTGCCTTCCTTCGCGTACAGGTTACCAGTTCTACATTCACCTGAACAAACACAGATGCATAAATTCACGTTCATTATCTTGACCACCCACAACTCGTACGCCAGCCTTGACGCGGTTTTATCGAATGAATTGCATAGGAATCCGTGGCGGTGGGGCCCTGTGCACCTCTTGGGTTCGATTCCTGGACTAGCATCACGTCTGAGTAGAATTATTAGTTCTCTATCTTGATTCAAGGGTTTTTCTCTGGGTTCTACGGATTTCTATCACTCGGAAACCCAGGGGTGAATTTCAGTTACACGCTCCCAAGTTCCCGAGGATGACGGTTTTCCTCTCCCCGCAAAACCCAGCACGCTAAATTTGAGTGAGCACTGCCCTAACTTAGATCAACTCAGAGGTTGTTTCAGGGTTCAATCTGTGAGTTAGCTGTGCCCTGACTTAGATCAGCCCAGAAGTTGTTACAGGGCTTGATCTGTGAGTTAGCCATGCCCTGACTTAGATCAGCCCAGAGGTTGTTTCAGGGCTTGATCTGTGAGTTAGCCATGCCCTGACTTAGATCAGCCCAGAGGTTGTTTCAGGGCTTGATCTGTGAGTTAGCCATGCCCTGACTTGGACCAGCCCAGAGGTTGTTTCAGGGTTCAATCTGTGAGTTAGCTGTGCCCTTACTTAGATCAGCCCAGAGGTTGTTTCAGGGTTTGTTAAAATTAAGTTTCTTAAAATTCATTTGAGGCCCTTACCCACATTCCTGATTCCAACTACGTTAGATTTGCCTCTTTTTGCTACACACTGACAAACCACAGACTTGAGGTGATCGTTCCATTGTCGATAGTTTACTTTTTTGGTGAAGATTAAGTTTGGCATGGAAGCTTTAGGATTCGCAGACTTAAAGCAGTTAAGTCGAATCAGTTTTACACCGGGACAAGCTAGAAGCAAAGAGAAAAGAACCTTGGTGAATTGTTAGGCATTGATTGTGGCTGCTATATGCATGTTTATGTATTTTACAGGTAGCTTAAAACTTAAACGCGCATTATCTAGGATTTCTTTTTTCTTTTCGAATTGTTCTGTTAGCTCATCTTCTAGAATAACATGTTTTTTTAATTATTTTTATTGGTTAATAAATTAAGGACCATACTTCCAGACATCGAGTGCTGAACCGTCGTATGGCAGCGCGAAGCATTTACGGCTACGCCGAGGATTTCGACCCCGACACCGCTATCCTAAGATTTACAGACTGATCAGGAAGCTCGGCCGAAGCCTAAGGGAGAGGTTAGTCGGCCCCTAGACCGTAATTAATTAACCCCTTCCTATGACCAGCATACTCAAAATTTTGACTGTGATGTTGATGGCTTTGAGCACATTCGTACTACTTTCCATGTGGGACGCATTTTGAAAAAGTAGCCGTGACGCAACTCTTATCCTTTGAAAGGATGACTTTGAAAAGACGCATTTTTCACAATCCTGCGCGTTGAAAGCATAAAGTATAAAATCACATATCAACGTGAGCATGCGCATGAATCATAGTTACCTATTGGCTTATTCTGACCTATGGAAAAATGAAAAATATTGTATTTAGTAAACTATTATCGTATTTTCGAGTTAAGGACGTATGCAATTAATATGTAGGACAGTACTTTAAGGGACTCGGCAACAAGAGTGTTACATTCATTCTTCTCACGTGTCAAGTCACGTGTCTGATCACGTGACCATATTTAAGTTACAATAATCAATGCTCGCAAATTTATTCTTCTCACGTGTCAATTCACGTGTTTAGTCACGTGACCAAATTATATGCTATTAAAACTTACCATAGGCATATGTTGCCATGGCTACCAATAGCCAAACAACGAGAGTAACCATCTGTAATGCGAATGAAGTTTAAAACTGTTAGAGTTCGTTTGCGGGGACATGATCAAAACCATAGCCCGGCTCGCTGCCACACAGCAAGCATGCATGGTATGGTTCGTTTATGGTAACGGCAACCCAACGGCTGAACTCGAGCTCGCCTAATAATATTTCTGTGTTGCAATAGATGGGTCTTTAGGATAGCGGGAATGAACTCGGATGACTATGGAATGACATAGTCGTGGAACGGACTTGAAGAGCACATTTTGATTGGATGAACAGTGATTTATCACGTTTTGATTGGTTCATACTTTGAACCAATTAAAGCCAGCGAAGTCACTTTTTATCCAATCAAAATTCTCGGACACGGTCCCTCCACTGAGTCATATGAAATATGCCATTTTTGAATTCATACGATACCACTGTTTAAAGTAAAGAATAATATAATAAATAAACAAGATAAACACGTTGAACTTCCACAAACCTCCATTGGAACACATAAATGTTGTATGCGAAATCGAGGCTATGAGTAATCGAGAACTTGAAAAAACTCGAGTATTTGCTATATTTTGTCTCATAAAAAAATGTTTAGAAAGAATGGTGATTTTGGTTTTAGATTCCTGTGACACATATTTCCTCTTTTCCCTCATGGCTGAATGAACAATATCAAACAGCAAAACAAACTCGATTATATTCAACTTAGATTACTAAATAACTATCTAACAATATCGTCACCTAACGAGCGATTATAATATAATTAAATAGGTTTGATAGTAAAGTAAAACACTATAAGGGTCAAAATACCATTGCAAACATTAGGTACTTAACCTCTTTAAGAATTAACATCTAATATTAGACGGCACACCATTATATCAGTGAAAAAGTTAACTGACAAAATTGTACAAATTAGCGCAAAGTTTTGTAGGTCTACGCTCTACAGAGGTCTACTGAACTTACTAATTTGTACGAATTTGTGCAATTCCTTACGAAGTTTATATACGAATATATATTGCATTTACATCATGGAAACATTATACAAAGACTGAAAAACTACTTGTATATTATCATAGTTTGAGATAGAGGATTCTATAGTGGTAATATAAGAGTTTGTAAAAGTTAAAATACCTTTTTCTGTGCTTAGTAGTTCAAAAAAAACCAAAGCCAAATCAACGAATTTTCTTGGCCGTGTTTTTGATGCTGTAATACTGACAGGTGATCCCTCGCTTACTCACGTAGTTAGTATTGTAAATAAACCAATCAGATTGTAGCTTGTTCCGATGTTTATAGCAAAACAAGGCGGGTTGTTTATACAAGACAAAAACAACCCTCAGTACACAGGTAGCCCAAACAGGGTTTCTGTGTATGGTTTATCCTCTACTTTCACATCCCCATAATCCTTTGCGTCTTTGGGGGGTAACCAGAAGGTAAAGACCCACTTATTTTGCTGAAGGCTGATCAGACAATGTTGAAAATACCTTGTTTGGTATCCAAAAATAAAATGAAGAAATAAAAAACGGAAAAAGATAGAAGCTTGAAGACGCTTGAGGTAAATTTTAAACATTTGTTCGTAAGTCAATACATTTTCTGTAAGACCAAAACTCTTGATGATCTGTGCACGCAAAAATAACTTGGAATAAACTGATAATCATTATTGTACAGATAAAAGCAGGTATAGTATAAATTCAATTAAGAAACCTTTCAATTTGGGACAGTTTTTTGATTGGTTACCCCCCCAAAACGCAAGGCATTATGGGGATGTGAAAGTCGAGAATAGAGGCTTTGTATCATCATGTGATGGCAGCCATGACAGAAGGCAGGAAAATTGAATCTGGTCTAAACTAACTTACATGAGAAAGAGTTCAGTTAAAAAAAATTCCCAGGCGAAAGAGACTATTGTTGTGCCTCATGTCATTGGCTGCCATCACGTGACGGTGCAAACTCTCTATATGAGAGTTAGGATAAAGATACGGAACAATATGTTTTATTGAACAATTTGCTGTAAAACTTGTTGCTGTAGTTGTTTGTACCTTGGCAATAAGCGCATGTGACGAGTGTCTTAGATCTCTCCCGTGATGCGAGGCGGGTTTATCTCCGAGTTCACCGGTTTTCCTTTCTCAGCAAAACCAATGCAGCCAAAGTTAAATTACAACTCGTGCCTTGACTTAGATCAGCCCAGAGGTTGTTTCAGGGTTTGATCTGTGAGTTAGCCATGCCCTGACTTTAATCAGACCAGAGGTTGATTCAGGGTTCTATCTGTGAGTTAGCCATACCCTGACTTAGATCAGCCCAGAGGTTGATTCAGGAAATCGATAAAAAGCGAAGAAATGGCAGGTTATGAAATATTACCAAAATCATTACCATAGTTACCATTATTATTTTTATTAAGAATTTTCAGCAGCGATCTTCAAAGAGAGAGTCATTCAAAAACTTACATCGAAAACCACTTATTATTATTCTTACACAAGTTAATCATTATTTACGCATAGGCCTTTTCAGAGATAGCGAACATGGTGCATTGTGGTCTAGCTTGAGTACAAACATTTTCCAACTATGGTATATGGACCTTATCATTCCTTAGCAAGACGTTTTCATAATGGCGTTATTTGACTACAACTACCAGAGTCCCTTGCACACTTTTTTGTTCAGTTAATTACCACCAATTTTCTTAATATTCTCAATGAATTATGAATAAGTGATAGGACTCAAATAGCGCCATCATGCAAACGTTTTATTGGCTTTAAAATAAAAATATTTGTTTAATCACGCTTTACATAATCCTGAATTTCGCTTGAATGCGAGGCAACGTGGAGGAAATCTATTGTTCCAGTTAACATGGCAGCCACGTGCTAAAGGTCCATTCATTATTTATACCCAAGCTAGACCACAATGCATTATGTTTAACACCATATAAGGCATGAGGAACAAAAGACGTTTGTACCCAAGCTAGACCACAATGCATTATGTTTAAAAACCTTGGGCCTCGTTTAGATTAGCCAAAACCGCTCGTTTATGGTGACTCTTGGCTTTGGTCTTCCTGGTAAGTTTAGAGCGGCAACATGCAATAGTACAAGCAGGATAGCATGTAGTAGGGCAAGAAAACACAGGACATGTTGGGTATGTGATGGATTGGGGTACTTGGTAAGATGGCATCTGGTATGGTATTGGTACATAAGGTATGCTAGATCCCGAAGGAAAATGGAAGGGGAAACTTTTTGCTGGTTTTGCTGTCGTTGCCGAGGGTCTCGAAGAAGGTTTAGTTTGGCTCCCTGTGCTTTTTGCAGTACTTGTACCAGATCCCGAAGGAGAAGGGGACGGGAATCTTTTTGCTGGTTTTGCTGTGGTTGTTGAGGGTTTCGAAGAAGGTTTAGTTGGGCTCCCTGTGCTTTTTGCAGTACTTGTACCAGATCCCGAAGGAGAAGGGGGCGGGAAGCTTTTTGCTGGTTTTGCTGTGGTTGTCGAGGGTTTCGAAGAAGGTTTAGTTGGGCTCCCTGTGCTCTTGGGAGTACTGGTGGCAGCTCCCGAAGGAGTGTGGAACGGGACATTTTTTGTTGGTTTTGCTATTTTCTTGGTTGTCAAAGGTTTCGAGGAAGGTTGAGTTGGGCTTCCTGTGCTTTTCGCAGTGCTTGTTGCAGAACTCGTTGGTAGTGGTTTATCTTTGAAAAAAGAAATTTCTTTTTCAAAAAAGTTATTATTGTCGTCGTTGCACGTAGTATCTTATGAATCGATTAATGAATAACTCCCTCAGAGTCTTTTCTGAGATGTCCAAATTTTTAGTGAGAAATTCATGTCGGTACAAAAAATCCTCATGCGATATAAGTGAATCTAAAATGATAAGGTTCTTGTGGATTTGGCGGGAAAATTTTGGCGCCAAAACGCGCGCGCTCGCCGGCCCTTTCCAGCTTTAGACACTGGGATGTATAGAAACAATAAATCGATTCCATATTGAAATATTTTGTACCTTTGACTTTATACACAAAGTTAGTGTTGTCTTCACCAATGCAGTCCAGTCCTTTCTTACATGGCTTTCCTTTCCATGTTATGCAGTGAGTAGAAGGTCCGTTTCGGTTAAAATTCTGAAATGTGATTATGTTTCTTCCTGACCAGCATTCACCTTTATGAATAATAGACCGTTCATGAATAGAGATGTTCACCTTGGGCGTAATGTTTTTTACCTTTTTAAACCACGTGTCATTCTCTTGAGGATGAGGCCCCGTCCACACTATGCCGGATAAATTTAAATCCGAATTTTTATTTATTTGGTTAGGCCTACCGTCCACACTAGTCCGGGCAGATCCGGAACAATTCTTCACCGAAAACGAATTTTTTCGAATACGGTCTCCAGAGTGGAACAATTTGAAAACGCCGGCTAGCCGTATTAGTGTGGACGGAGAACATTTCGTATCCGGAAATTTTCGAATACGATGACGTCATGATTGTCATGGAAACATGGCGGGAAGGCTAAAAATTTACCGCGGGCTCAATTTCAGCTTAGTCGATGCACATGCTCAGATGTGCAATGAAGCGTTTTTTTGCCGCCTCTGATCGGACTGGTGTTGACGCGAAATATTTTATCCGTTTTCATGTGTGGACGGAAAACATTTTTTTCGGTTTCGGTGTGAAAGTTGCGGATTCAAATTTATTCGGCATAGTGTGGACGGGGCGTAAGGTTCTTTGTTTGAGTTGTATCCATATTCATATGTCTTCTCAGGCGCATACCGTTACTCTAGGGAATGACGTGGTTTCAAATCGAAAGAACATTACGACCAAGCTAAAAATAAGGAGAAAAAACAAGACAGGCCGGCTGCTATTTTACGTTGTCTGATTCGAGTCATTGCGAAGGTCTAACCATTTGCAGATATTTTTATAGCAAAGTCATGATCTTTTAATCAGATATTTTAACACCTTGTGTGTCTTAGAAATTAGCCGTTGCTATATAGTTTTTGTGAGGTGAGAGGCGAGTGTCCTACCGCTATACAACCAGGTATATATACATACCGTAGTGCTGCAGTCCAAACATGTTATACCCTTTGTACAACGCTTCTTGTGCACAAATACAGATCAGGTTAATCATGTAACTATCAGGGTCTGGTTCATTCACTTTTACTCCAGAGAAATACGGGCTTGTTTCATTAACGTTAGTGAAAAGCATCTTGGGCAGTGGACGTGGAACCTGCTGGTCGTCAGTAAAGCATCCCACTTTTTCCAGTTCCATTGCATCGCATTCTGTGGAAACAGATAAATCCATCATTTTTGTCATTGAACTGGGAGTGATTTTCCCTTTTTTCACTGCATACCCGCCGCGTGAGACTTAAAATGCCCTATTATGGTAAAGCATTGGCTGTTCGATGAACCACGTCTCATTCTCTTGAGAATAAGATTCTTTGTTTGTATATCCATTCGTATCCGTTAAACAAAGAAATTATACTCTAGGAAATGACACGTGGTCTGAAATGGGATAACCTTACCCCTGTTCCATTTCTTTGTGTCATTGGTAAATAATCAGTGGTTAATGAGTCTATATAATCACATGTATAATTACTCACCTACTGGTTCTCCTGCGTAACGTATGGCAGACGTTTGATCTAAAAAATAGAGATAGATAAACAACAATAGAAGTCTCACTGAATCCTAACGGTTACCATCCCATTATTAGAGACCCTTAGCATCGTGTTTACCGCTAACCGTTACCACTAGGGGTGAGGCCAAGAAACAGGCCCACAAACACGGAGAAACACTCTTCCAGCAACAACTTCGTTATGACGCCTTGCTTAATCTTGAAATTTTGATGGAAAACGCCTGACGTGGACCTGAAGTTTGAGGTTTGCAAGAATGTCATGCTGAAGGTCTCTAATATTATCATTATTAAATCCATTTTCATAATCACCAACCAACACGCAAGACTAACACGCCCTGTGCTTAGAAAAATATAGTAAGGATTTTTGTTTTTCCAAATGTATCCGGATATTTTTGAAAACGGGTTTTTTTCGTCGTACATTGGCCTTGGAAACGCAACTTTTTAAAAAAAGAGATACGTGTTGTGTGGATGGGCCAAAACGAATCAAAAACGCTTACAAAAATCCGTTTTCAAAAATATTTGGATACATGGGGACGTGGTCTTAGCCCGGTGGGTATATGAAAGGGAACAAATTTTTCTAAACAGTTGATTGGAGAACTTATAACCGTGGGTTTATATCCGGATGGGGGCTTGTAAACGGGAAATTAGTATCGTGAAAATGCGGGGAAAATATAAAATTTCTTATCTGTAACAGTTAAACATGCATTACAAATTACCCGTCAAAAATAGAAACAAAGATAAAACCACCAAGAAAACCAAACCATATCGCCAAGAACCATCCATTACTCGTTGAGTTGCGTTCGTTATTGTTGGTGAAAATATTCTGAGGAAGAAGGATTCTATAAAATGTCACAACCATTTACACAAAACCTTACAAAATCCATGTTAATGTTTATCAATTATTCTTATTACAGTAGAAAAATATAGCACTGGAAATACTTTATCGAGTCTTTATCAAGTAAATGATTGTTAAACTTGTGGGATTTTATTTGGCCCTTGAAACAAACTCGTATAATTAGTTAGTAACAGTCAAAGTAAAAAGAAAACTGTGTGTCTATACTACAATGTATTACGATGACTATTCTTTCACAGGCGAAGGAAAATCTCTTTGTCCAGTATGCGATTTATTTTTGTAGTTATGTAATATTCAACTGGATGGCTGATAATTTTAATTTATATGATTATTTTTATTGTTTCAGACAGAATTACATTCAGACGAACTAACGGTTACTTTTCAACGGGATCACGACAACACCCCGCTGTGTCCTAAGGCAAGAGATGTAATACTCCTATTAATATGTGATTAAAAATTAAAAATGGCTATGTTGCTGGGCTTCTTCATAGTTGAGAAAATAATCTTATCAACAGTAAAAATATATATCAGAAAAGGAAAAATCTTTGCTAATAAATGTATTTATTACATTACATTACAATTATTACGTTTATTAGTAAAGATTTTTTTCTTTTCTGATATAGAACCCTTGCATTGATTTCCTAGAGGAATTCTTCTGAGGGATAAAAAAATAGGCCGTCTTCTCTTATGCAAAAAAAGTCTATTGTTTTGTCCCCCAGAACCAAATTCCTCTCGTGACTCATTGCAAGGGATCTATATTAATTTGCTGGCCATAACATATTTTTCTCAACTGAGACCTTGCCCTGTGTAATGAGACTTAAAACTGGTGACCACGAATGAAAACTCTACGTTAGATCTTTCTTAATTTAGTATCAAAAATATGTTTTAAAACCATTATATATACCTTATTTGTTGAGCAAGTAAGTCTTGATCCAACTCTCGCCTTCCTCTAAGAGACTCGTGGCATTTTTCAGCGTCTGTAGCACAGAATTTACCCTTTTTTTTTCTATTCTTATAGTCAGACAAAATTGGAATGGGACTTACCATTTTTACGCCTGTCTAAATGAAGTGTCAACTCTTATTAATATTAAATGAATATTATCAAAATAATAGTTAATTAAGGTTAATCCTAACAAGACAAAAACAAGGCAATGATTTTAAATCTATAGTCATATAGAGTCATATACGCCAAAAGACATGTTATCAAACGTTGTATTCGTTTTTCTACTCATATATTTTTGTCCAAGCAGCTTAATGTTTAGCATCATGTTTAGAAAAAAAATTTTTTTGACCTGTTAAGAGTTTAGGTGTTCGTACTCAGAGTTCGTTTGCGTCATGCCGGGCTCTTAGTAGAACCATTGATGGTCGATAAAAAACTCTCAGACAGCGCAAAGATAGAAACACTCAGATATATGTTTCATGGATTTACCGTGTATTACCGGTTTAGCTCAAGATTGATAGCTCTTCATTTAAAAACTATCATTATAATACGATTAGAAATTAAAATCGCAGTCAGCAAAGAACAAAACTTATCGTAATGGAGTCTGCAAAGACAAGACGAACAAACACATATACGAACATTCAACGCGGCTTTTCAAACTTTCAGTTTTAGTGATCTTTGATGGCCTTTTTATATACATTTTTTTCCATGGCGGACCGAGATCATGTTTCGTGCGAAATTTTGTTTGTTTAAGTTTTGAGGTGGCAGGTTGGTCACGTCCACAAGGTAAAGCCCCTAAACAACCACGTTTAAATCACGAAAAAAATTCTTTGTTTTTTTTCAGTTCTACCAGTTCTAGTTTTAATAATCTTCAATTTAAAAAAGCAATCTTTCTAAAACGAATTCCAATCAAATTAAAGTATTATATCTCAGGAAGTTCAAGATAAAAAAGCGTTTTAGTATTACTTCCGATCTGGCAAACTCTTATCGTCTCAGACTTACCGGTCGCTCGACAAATCACAGCGCGAGAAACTCTATAGTCAAATCTAAAATTATACTAAATACAGTCATCTTCGAACTTGTTGGATTTTTTTGGACCGATAAAGGCATTTGAGTCATTAATCTATGTCATGGAGCAAAATAATAGGATTTTTCTAGTTTAGGAACGACCCTTTGTCATACAAATACATTGGCCTCGCTATGAAGCCCACCTTTTTTTCCTGTTTTTTTTTTTTAATTTAAATTTTTATTTCGTTCCTGCTCATGCTTTAAAAAACACTTTAAACCTGAAGTTATAAATAGCGTTTAATTTTTTATTTTTCTCGTGTTTACAGAATTATGAATTTGATTATGATTATATATATAGCGCTCTTTTCCACATGGATATGTTCTAAGGCGTTTTACAATGAGTTATGGACTACTTCGAAAATGCCGCGGCCATCTTGAATCACAAGGCATCATCGGCCGTCCTGGGAGCAAATATACAAAGCTTTGTTACAATAATGGCGTAGAGTTGACATTAACGGTTCACAACAAGACAATTTGACAAGAGATGAATTAAAATAAATGAACAGTTGCACAACTTAGGAAATTTCTCAAATATCGTGGGTTGTCATTTCGACATCTTTGTTTTGTTTTACCCCCAGGGCGACCCATGATGCCTTGCGATTCAAGATGGCCGCCACATCGTTGAAGTAGTCCATTACGTTAATAACGGCAATCGCTATTTCCAGGAGTTACAACAGCTTAGAGTGCACTGTGGAGCGCACTGAACAGGGCATTGCGCCTGAGGACATCCATTAGGTACTGCAGGATATACAACAGGTTGTTGCAGACATGGAGGGTATTGACACGGATACTGTGGCTGACTCTGTTGTCCCGTGTTTGAACAACTAGATGTTTGACATGGATTTGATGAAGTAGGCTGGGTGTTAGGTCTTTTTGGTGTACTTGTGGCTGACCCGGAAGGCGTGGGAGAAGGAGAAGAAGAAGGAGTAGGCGAAGGCGAAGGTGAACGAGTTGGTGATGGAGTTGGTGAAGGAGTTGGTGATGGAGTTGGAGATGGAGTTGGTGATGGAGTCTTTGAAGGAGTAGGTTTTTTTGGTGTAGTTGTACGTTTGGTCGTGGTTTTTTTCGTGGTTGGTTTCCTCGTTGGTGAACCAGTAGTTGTATCTGTTAAATATTATTCAACTAAAATAAATACTTGATGCTATCATTATTATAATAGATATTACATCGTGTGTCCGGTGTGCGCTGCTAGTGACCTGCCTCTTACCGCTGTTGTCATGGATTCAGGAATCCCCAAACCCGCTTTCATATAGACCCCTTGGATGTGACGTCAAAGCAGCTCGATCTTGGGGACAAACAAGAGAATTCCAATCTCCTGAGAGTTGGAACCTATTGTTTTGTCCCCAGATTGAGCTGCATTCCAACGTGCTGCAAGGGGTCTATACCCTTTGAAAGAGAGATAAATTAACCATCTTTCTCTAACGGTTATTTTTTACCTTTCTTAACTTCGTATACAAAATTAGTTTTATCTTCGCCAATACAATCAAGACCTGCTTTACATGGTTCGCCACTGAAAGTAATACAGTGCTTGGATGGACCGTCACGTGCGTATCTTGATGTAGCACTGTTTGGTCCCGACCAGCATTCCCCTGGTGAGCCAAACAATAATGTGGTCAGTCAAACATGTAAGTGTACTAACACTCTAGACAGACACTGTAGTCACACAGAAAGATAGATAGACAGACGGACGGACGGACAGACAGACATACAGACGGAAAGACTGATTGAAGGACATACATTAGACTGATGTAGAGTCAGAGAACATGACAGACTGTCAGACAGACAGACAAATAGAAAGACAGACTGTCAGACAGACAAACAGACAGAAACTCAGGCAGACAGAGATACAAACCGAAAGACAGACAGACATACTCTTACCATAATATTGCAATCCAATCTTATTATAACCTTTCGACAGAGACTTTGCAGCACATCTACAGATAAGATCTACCATGTACTCATTCCACCTTCTCCAATTGATGAGGACGCCGCTATAAACAGGGCTAGTCGCGTCACGATCGGTAAACATCAGCTGTGGTAAGGGTCGAGGTTTCTTCATGCTGTCCTTGTAGCAACCAACCTTGGTGAGTTTGATTCCCTTGCATGCTAAAAATATATAATTATATATATATATAAAATAAAAGAGTATTTATGTAGCGCATCCTGAGAGCCTCGATGCGCTTTAAAGTAAGATAATTAAAGATAAAATTATATCTATTATATCTATAAATATATACTAGTATGATGATAATGATATCGATATAGAAATAAAGTATATAATATAAGAAAAAATGAAAGATGAAGCTATGCCTCTCTCAAGTCCATCCAGTGCAAAGGAGAGAGCTTGAGGGAGCCACAGCTCACACTTTCCAAGAAACATAGACAACGATAAGTAAAAATAGTTTATATATACAAAAATAAAAAATAAACACAAAAATCTTTCTACTAAACAGATACTAATTAAGCAGTTATTACTTAGACGTTAATGACCGAGCTTTCGGGCTCAAAGACCATCATCAACTGAGGCAGAGTACAATGTAGGATCGTGCTAGTGTTTTGTTATTTCTAGTTTGCGCGCCCTGGTTGTTTATTTGTAAACCCTTTTTAAAAGTACCGTTGGACGTTGAGCCCACAAGCTCGGTTAATAAATATCTATAATCAGCGAGGTTGTTGAGACGTGTAAACGATAATCATGATACCAACCGATAAAGAAACAATTAACCAGTTCACAATCATAAGGCCAGATATGATTGTCACAGTCATACAAACAACTTATCAACCCAAGATGTCTGGGTTTTTGTCTTCCGTAAATCAAAAAGTACTCAGACCGCTGGAAATTCCGTTGACTGAAGCGAAAAGTAAGTCTGGGAGTGTAATGGCCGCGTTATATAAAATTGATATAGTCTTACCTACAACTTTCGAGTTTGTTGGAAGACAGCAAGCTAGATCTGAAATCGATGAAAGTTATAAAACATAACGCATAAGATTGACATAACATTAGCTAAACCATGCACCATCAGTTGATGAACTAATTCTTGGTATTCATTCGTTGCACTGACAATTATTGTAAAAACAAAACCATGGCAACCATGTTGGTGTACATAACAAGAGAAGCGAAAGAGAAATCTCTTGTTAACTGTACACCAACATGGCGGTGATGACGTCACATA
>NW_022261937.1:91518-113862 GCF_009602425.1 Actinia tenebrosa
TGCTGTTGTTGTTGTTGCTGCTCTTGTTGTTGCTCAGGGTTGTTGTTGTTGATGCTGTTGTTGTTGTTGTTGCTACTGCTGCTGCTGTTGTTGCTCAGGGTTGTTGTTGTTGATACTGTTGTTGTTGTTGTGTTGCAACTGCTGTTGCCGTTTCTTCTTCTGCTGCTGTCGTTGTCATTGCTGTCGCGGTGTTGGTGGTGGTGTAGGTAATTTTTATAGCATAGATATATTCCCCTGCAGTTTTCTGTAGTCGATCCATCATCCTATACCCAATTAGTAAATAATTGTTATAAATCTCGCATTTTTATTGATTGGGAGCGCGTGCTTTATGAGAGCACACAGCACGCAAGCGCCCTTGTATGTTATAAAAGAAATAAAACGTTTGCTCACTGTGGTAATTGGCACTTGGGGATTGGCAGAACACTCGAGAAGTGTCGAGAAGCACTCTGCTACGTGCTTCTCCTAACACTTCTCTCGTGTTTTACCAATCCCCGTGTGAGTTTATTGACAGCACACAGAACATGCAGGTTAACACAGGCCACCTGCTACATGTCCTAACATTTATTACAGTTCTCATACTACGCTCAACAAAATTACTCGATTCTGATTGGTCAGGATGAGTACATTTAATCGTTAATTGTACTCCGCTTGAAGTTGCCATAGAAATCATATAATAGAATTTTTATATTTATGTTTAAACCAACAAAACATATTTATCCTCTACTTTCACATCCCCATAATACTTTGCATCTTTTGGGGGTAACCAGAGGGTAAAAACCCACTTATTTTGCTGAAGGCTGATCAGACAATGTTGACAATACTTTGTTTGGTATCCAAAAATAAAATGAAGAAAAAACAGAAAAAGATAGAAGCTTGAAGACATTAAGGTAAATTTCCAAAAAAAATTGGTAAGTCAATACATTTTCTGTAAGACCAAAACTCTTCATGATCTGTACACTCAAAAATAACTTGGAATAAACTGATAACCAGTATTGTACAGATAAAAGCAGGTATAGTATAAACTAAATTAAGAAACCTTTCAATTTGGGACAGTTTTTTGATTGGTTACCCCCCAAAGACGCAAGGCATTAAACCGTAGGCCCTGTCTCCCAACCCTTCCTAACCTACAGTAAAATGGGGGACATAAAAGAACCACTGAGGACGTAGAAAGAAACCCTGGCAGTGACCACCCTCAGTGCCTCCACTTCATACTAACCATCTCTCAAGCTTGTAAATTGCATAAAAAGCAATCTGTCATTCACAAATCCATGTAAAGCGCCTTTGATTATATCCACATATTAAAGGGCGCTATATAAATCATAATCATTATCACTCGTCTATCAATAACGAATTGTACTCGTAGCCTTCCAATTTTTCTATACAAAATGTTTAGTTACACTCCGGTTGAGAGCGGAGAGAAAATTCCGGAAAGAAAGCCAATTTTTAAATAAAAAAGGCGCGAGCCATATGTAAGAGCAACAACTCTAATTAAGACAGCATCGACAGCATCGCGACATCCACTTTAAAGGTTATGATAAGTATTTCATTTTGAACTGACAGGACAGTTTTTAACTTTTCGTAATTTGGACCCTTTAGAGAGTTTGTAATCTGTGAACATTTGTATATATATTACATATATGTCCTATTTGGTCAATTTTCGACCAATACCAGAACGCTTTCCCGCAATGAGTTATTAGTTTTAGTCTAAAAACCAGACACGTTTCTACAGCCTTGTCACCGAAAGACATCTGCTTTTGGTCTTCAATAGTAGAAATTCAATTCATCTCAATAACACAGTTATTTATAAATTTCTGTTTACAGAAACTGAACTTCCTTTGTGCATGGTCAAGCGAAGTGCCAGCATCTGATAACAATACGGCCTGAGTAGCGAGAGAAGAGGTTCTGAGTAGCGAGAGAAGAGCTTGCTTTAAGTGCTTATCAGTTGATTCAAGAAAAGACACATTTTTTCTTCTAAACAAGGTAAAGAAGTTACATTTTTTGTTAGGAACTGAAAAGGGGGGGGGAACCCGTCGTTTTTTTACGAGGGTAACACTTAATAGCCAGTGGCTAACAAACCTGTGGCTCTCGTTCCACGATCGGATTGGAATTTAGAAGTTGATTTTTGCGGAGGGAGGAAAACCAGAGAACCCGGAGAAAAACCCTCGAAGCACCGGAGAGAACCAACAAACAACTCTACTCACATAGGACACTGAGCACGGCGGGACTTGAAGCTGGGTAGTTTCGATGAGAGGCGAGCAATCTCGCATCAATGCCACCCGTGATTCCCGAAAAAAAAAGTGAGTTCCAGGAGAAGTCTTATAATCAGGGCTTCAAAATGTTAGGAAATCGCTTCTTTTCTGGCCAGTACCCGATCAAGTTGTGAGTCAGTAAAACGAAATATATGCATGACAAGAGGTTTCATTTCGGAAAAAAAGGGGAGGCGGTATTTCTATCACTTTGCCTGGCCCATGGTATAGACGGAAACCCCTTTAGAGAGAGAATTGACAGAAATGTATGGCTCTGTACGCTTTTGGGTTATTTCACTTCAGATAACACTTGTCGTAAATCACACTGTAAAATGTAACACATTCTGGAATGCACGTCATCTCATTAGCATATTGATATTTCAAATGTTTATATCTTTGAAAACAGAAGACCACATACAAAAATACTGCAACCACACTACTACACTTTTCACATATAAATGATTTTGAAAATAATTTTTTTTCCTTGATGTACACTTTAAATATGAAGAAAAGAAAACGGCCGCAGTTCCTAATTTTGTCTTTGATATTAATCTTCATTGCCCCATTTTCAAACATGATATTTATATTTTATTTTATTTTCTCAGAAAACAGAATCAGTTAACTGATCAGGTGAAAACTGGTCAAACCTGTTTAGCAACACGATGTCGTACCAAGTCCATCCCCGCTCAACCACGTGGGTTGTGCTAGAGTCTATTGCCTTGGTGACGTTAAACATTATCATCTTCTTCGGAAATTTCATAATTTGTCTCGTGATTTACAAAAGCAAACGTCTACGAACGATGACAAATATGCTTGTGGTCACTCTGTCGATCAGTGACTTGATAACTGCCTCTATCACCTTACCTATGGCGGCTGCTACATCGATCCTCAGGCGATGGATCTACGGATCGATTGGATGCCAGGTGTTCGGGTTTTGCAGCAAGTATCTGGTGCATGTTTCTTTATATATAATAACCCTTATTGCCCTAAATAGATACGTTCGTATCATCAAGCCTTCTTTATACAAGAAAGTTTTCACCCTCAGAAGATCTGTAGCACTTTTAGCGTTCATTTGGGTTATGCCTGCCTTGGTTCGTATAATACCAATCCTGACTTCCTCAGCACGGTTTGTCTTCGTTTCGCACACAGCAACGTGTATTCTCGCGTTCTACGAGAAGAAGTCCCAGTTCCCTTACACAGTGTTCGCAACACTCGTCTTCATCGCGCTTCCAATGTTGGTTATTATAGTCTGCTATGCCGCTGTGACGCGACACGTGCGCAAACACAGACAGCGCATATCAAGTGTTAGAGGAGACCAAGGAGATTTGGGTGTCAGTATCGAGGAGGTGAAAGTAACTCGCACTTTATTCGCCCTGGTGTTCACATTTATACTGTGCTGGCTCCCTGTGTCTGTGGCGCTTATATTCGTCAAGTCAGCCACAGGTAGCATCCCAACACTAGCAGCAAGAGTGCTGAGCTGTTTGGTTGCCCTTAGTAGTGCCAGTACCCCGTTTGTCTATGGCGTGTTAAACAGACCTTTCAGGAAAGAATTCAAGAAAATACTTCCACTTTGTTGCAGGGGTAATAGAACCTTCGACAGTGAGTCTGCGTGGAACCTGGGGCTTAACGCACGTGATTCGGCAAGGAATCGTCAGGGGCCTGGAAACCAGTCTTCAAACTCTGCTGAAAATAAATGTAGCCCCTGAACTGCATTTTGAACACCCTTAGTTACACCCTTAGTTACACTGAACGACTCGTTGAGTCAAGAGCTTATCTTATGCTTCTTAGCCAATGAGAGGAGAAAACTGTCAAGTGCCCTAGAAACAAACGACCAATGGAAATGAACCAAAGATACACTGCGAACGAGCAAAGAAGAGCAGAACGCTCAAGTGCCTGAGGAGAAAGCTTAATCAAGTGCCCTAGAAACAAAAAGCTGATGAAAGCCAGGTACACTGGGAATGAGCCAATGAGAGCTTCTGCCCTAGAACCAAACAGCCAATGGAAACCAGCCAGGTAACTGGGAATGAGCCAATGAGAAAAGAAGTACGCTGAAGTGAGCTAGAATATTCCCCCGTATAACTCTAGGATGTACCTAGAAAAGTTAAACATTCTTTCCTTTGCTGAACTGTTACTATGTATGGCAATCGTCAATAATCATTTTAATCAGATGTGATTGTGGGGGGTGTAAAATATTGTATCAATTTATTATAATTACTTATCTCTCATAACTTTTGGTACTACTATAAATGCCCATAAAGGTCTCCCGCTCATATTTTATCTATTACATAAAGGCCATGTTCCTGAATCTGGATTCTTGTAAGTATAAATAAAGACTTAGAACAATGTTCTTGTTCACTGTAGTCATTTATAACAAGGGGATTCTGTCCTAAAGCCCTGTTTACACTGGCGATTTTTGCGGCAATTTTCGGAAATATGAAATCTTTTGTCTCATCCTTCAAAAGAGACATTCGTCTAGGGAAAATCCTGGTATCCTGAAAAGACTTTACAAGGACATTCTTTACCATTATTTATTATGCAAAAATAATATGACTCGTAATACCTCAAAAATGACTTAAAACATTTTATTAACRGCATTCATCTGAACTAGACACATTTACAAGCATTTCACTATAGTATTCTAATTTGAAAAGGCCATATTAACAGGCAGGGGAGGGGGATACAGACATCATAACCATTTCTATATGGGACAGAGATGGGGGGAGGGGAGGGGGGCATGTTATTTTGATTAAGGTTTGTTTTTTCTTAATCTTCCAACTAGATTTTTTACTTAGTTTAGTATGTACAACATCATCAAAAAATCCCAAATAGATAAAAGTATTTCTTATGGGTGTGAAGTGTCTAGGCATGAAGTAGTAATGTTAATATGAAACAAAATTACTGTGGTATGCAACAAACTGTGAACAATTCCACAAGTTATTGATTTCTTTTTGGCAACTTTTAATTGTGCTATCTACTGTTTACCAATTAGATATCAGCATTTCACTTTGATGTTTTTACATGGATATACCAAGTCTGCCTCAAAACATTTGCACAATAGGTCACTTGGCATTACAGCATCATATACTACCACTACCATAATCCCTTGCACACTTTCTTTTGATCAGTTAATTAGCACCAATTGTCACAATAATTTGAATAAGGAAATTTGCTAAGCATTTTGCTGTGGTAATAATGCATGCAAAGGGCTATTAAAAGTTGTCAAAAGAAATGTGTGTAGCACATACAATGAGTGGCACAGTAAGATATGGACAGGCATGCCTAGAATACAAGGTTCTTCACACCCATATAAAACACTATTATAATCTTAAAACATTTTTGTCTCAATATTGTGTTTAGATTTTTGCAGACAGATGTATCTAGTACATAATGTTAATTCATGTGATAGAGTCTTTGCAGATAAAATACAGCACACTGCATCTGTCATTCTCTGTACAACTAATAATAATGATAATAATAATCATTACTTATAATTATTATTATTACTAATAATGATTAGTAACTATTTTTGTCAGAGCTATAGTTTAAACTTTAAGCCCTTTGCCTGTGATTTCCTGTCTGAGGGAAAACCCAACACATGAAGAATCCCATGTTAGAAGGTTAGTTTTGAGTTTAGTCTTCATTAACGTATCCTTGTGTCAAATCAGGTTACAAGAAGTAATCTGGAGTTCGTCTTGTTACGTGAGGTTCTCCTCTTCTGGGGGCTGGATCAAACTGCAGACTATCAAAGCAGATGATGAATGAGTTTAGTAGTTGAAAAGAATTTAAAAATTGTGTTGATTTTTTTTAGGTCCAAAAATTCTAAAACAAAGCATACACTTAACATATAGATCTTTACCGAGTGACAAAAACACATTTCATAGAGCAGAAAATGTTCACTTTTGACAAAAAATCTCGTCTCGAAAAAATAAATCTTTATGAAACTGCACTTTGTTTTGGACCAGAAATCATTTTTTGGTGTCACAATGGATAAGGTGCTTTTTGATGAGTGCTTGACAAGAGTGCTGTAAATTCAGATATCTATAATGTATCTCTTAACTGTCTTGGAAATGGAGCAGTTTTTATGGGGCTGGAAAGGATATCACAGATTTCAATTTGCACCACAACTTGCCATAATCGTAATTATGCTTAGTGACTGGCTGTAAAACAATGGGTAGCCATTGCAGTGTTAAGGAATGATGTAACAGGGTTTTCATTAAGAGTCAGATCTCAGAGAATGCTTCAAAACTAGGCAAAATTCTCTGGCTTGAACTACCATGATCTTCTCCTATTATTTCAAAACTGAATAAAAAACCTGCCAGGACTTTCGGTCTACATGTAGTTCATGATCTTCTCCAGGTATTTCTCACAACTCTATAACTAAATTGCACAACATCGTTTTACTTACAATGAGTATTTCAGAGCATCATCTAGTTCCATTATTGCAGCTTGGTTACCGCATCTGTAGCAGTAGTTGGGCGCACTGAATATGGTCACTACATTTCTGTCATGACACCAGTTGTATCCCTGAAACGTAAACACAAATTTCAGGAACTCTGATTTACATGATACCCCTCCCCCTTTAATTATTTCAGGTGGAAGTAAAATCATTGCAAGCATATGGAAATATCTTACCTCCATTACAAGCTGGTGAGCTCTGGCAATCAATGTCAGTCCATTTGTGTGGTTAAATGTTTCAGATATATCCTGACCAAAAGTGTAGCCGGCACCTCTTGGGGATATACCCCAACCGCCACGATCATCTGGATCACTCCATAACAGATCACACATGGGTCCCTAAAACAGTCAGATTTTTAGGGAAACAATGAATACTTTAGATGGAAGAATAAACATATATCCATGATTATTTCATATAAATACTATTGAAAAACTGTCACCGGCAATGCCTGATTGGAAAGAAGAGTGAAACACACCCAAAATACAACTTAATAGTTTTCTAATATATTCTGATTGGGTGTATTTTCAATAGCGTAGGAAAGATGGAGGTAGGGGGTCAGCCATAGTTTTCTTACGAGAAGCTTAGTAGTGTCCTCATTATTGCAGAATTCTTTCATAGATTCCCTCAATAGATGTGTAAGTTTGTAATCATTGGACACAACATATTTCTAACGATAAGTAGAGAATGCTTAATACAGTCTTACTAACCTCATGTGGAACTTCCTGTATTCTGTCAAGGGCTCTTATGTGATCAAGGGTGTCTATGGATGGGGATAGTCCACCGTGTAGACAAAATATCTTTTGTTAAAATACAAAAAGTAAACTGTATGAGTAATATTATTATGCATAAATGTAATTATTGTTAAAATAGGTTTGTATATCTTCCCATGAGAATACTACCAAAACAGGTAGAGTGTGGATTTGACTCAAAAAGCACTTGTTTTACTTCACATTCATAATGTCTCAACACACATTCCTGAGCCCGGGGCAGTTAATTAGCTTTGAACTTTGAGCCTGTGGTCAGTAACCATCCAATTTGAATCTTAACATCAGAGTTAAAATGGTGCTCTGTGCTCAGGAATGTATGCATCGGGCTTTAGGAATGTAGAGTCAAACAAATGCTTTTTGACGAGTCAAATCCCACTCAACCTGTTTTGGAATTAAAAGGACAAAAGATTGTACTTCCATGTTACTTGAACAAATAATTTTTGTTCAAGTTAACTAATATGGTAGCTATGTCGTCACATGCACCTCAAGAATCAAAGAGAAAGAGGGATCTACAGGACTTACTTGATTATCAACAAGTGCAGTAAGCGGGAGGTAATCGAACAGGTCTGTGAAATACTTCCATACGCTAGCATTGCCATATTTACGTAAACATTCATCATAGAAACCATAAACTTGAGTAATCTGTCGACTTTCATGGTTGCCACGCAGGATTGTGATGCGATGAGGGAATCGAACCTAGTAAAATAAAACGCCACTTTCAATATCTTTCAGCTGGCTGATGCAACTAATGTATACATGACAGTAATAGCAAACTCACCTTCAATGTTACTAACAGTGTTACAGTTTCAACAGAGTAGTATCCTCTGTCTACGTAGTCACCCATGAAGAGATAGTTAGTATCTGGAGACCTGCCGCCTATTCTAAATAATTCCATGAGGTCGTGAAACTGTCCATGAACATCGCCGCAGACCGTAACCGGGCATTTTACATCTTGCACATTGGATTCTTTACTCAGGATTTCCTTCGCCTAAAACGTATAAAATAAGAAAATATGGCTCAGGTCAAACGTCACACTTAACATAAGTTGAATGCATTGAAAACAATGAATAAGATGGGGATCTTCCTAAGTTTGACATTTGTATTCAGCCTAAGTGATAAGTAAATGACATTGTACCTTGAAAACATTGGGAAAATAAAATGAAATTTTGTAAAAATCCTAGCAATATGATACTGCAGTGGTTTTATATTTAATATTTATTTACTATTAATGATTACCATAGCGTTAGGGATTGAATTTGATTGAAAAGGTGTCAATTCAGCAATTATCAATGTCACATGATATATTTGATGTCATTAACTTTGTTGCAAAGATTACATTACAATTTTACATAATCTATACTTGATAAAAAATACAAAATGGTATATGTACGAAGGGGAATCAAACATATTCTCTACACTTAAAGAATACCAACAAGAAAAAAACTGGTTCAACAGGAAACGCAGAGCATTTCACGATCAACAGTCAAAATTTCCCAACCAAAATCAATCTGTAAAATTTTGCTCTGTTTCCACTGCAAAATTCATGGTACGAGATACGATATTATTTAATAAGAATCAAATGAATGCAACACAGAAAAGGAAGATCAATTCATGTAAAAATATCCTGTTTTGTAAAGGATGCTTTCAAAATTCAAGCCGAATACACAACGGCTACAACGCGAACTACCACAGATAAAAAAGGCAAAATAGCGATTACCAGTAAGTTATATTCCGCTTTGACAAAACTATAAGAAAAGCACATGTTTGCACAGCTAAGTTCAAGACCTTTTCTTAACCGATTTACCTTCTCGCAGAGAGTTTTGACTTGAGCCTCCGAAAGCTGTTTGCATTCCATAAGCTGTTCTATCCATTGCTCTAAATCTTTAGCATTGGTTTTATCATCCACCATGTTGATGTATTCCCTTCGGAAACCAAGAAAAATGTTGTTGGGTTATTAATTTGTTTAGTAGTGAAGTGTTTTGGTGTTCAATTTGAAAAAAAGGTAGTAAAAATCCGCCGTGATTTGAGGAGGTTTTGATGTCGAGTGAAGAAAGTATGGCGGACCAAATGCTGCGCTAACGTCAAACAAGGCCGGTCTGTCGAGCACATGCTACGCAATACTCCTTATATGGAAGAATATACCATATATGGAACACAAGCTGCGCTAGGTTCCTTATCAATACAGGGACATTCTAGACTTGGTACGAACAACATTCAAAAACTTATAGTACTTTTTTTTATAAATTACATACTGTATATATCAAAATATATCATATATTGTATAGGATTTATAAATTACTTAGCTATAGCCACAGGCTGTCAAAATATAGGTTATAAATTCTGATTGCGAAAGGTTCCTAACAGAGCTATTTTAGTCTGGGTACGAGAAATTCTATGAAATAAAAGGAGAATCTCAATAAATTAAGAAATACAAATAATTATATATTTTATTAGAACAAAGATAATATTTTAACTTGAATTTTTTTAATTTCTCTTGGGTGTCAAAATAGTTTCCATGCTCTTGTTCATGAGGCGCTATCCTTGCCAGGTGGGCTCCCTCTGTTATTGAGATATTTATTTTTAAAAATATTTTATGTAATTTCATTTATAATAGAAATAGTGTGATAATTACCTAATTAATCTAATTTAATTTTTCTTAAGAATAGAGAGAAAAGAGAGAATATGTTATGAAATCAGAAGAAGGGCCTTCTCGTCAAGTACCTATCGTAAATTGTCCCACTACCATGGTCCTTCCACATGCATGCATTATCTGGTCCCAAACATAAACATCAAAATAGCGATCGAGCTGGTTCATTTGAAAGTGGTTTCCTCCTTAAAAAGTAGGTGTTAAAACTTTTTCTAACTATTAATTCATGTTATCTCTGATCCATATTACCTATCGGGAGTTTATGCTTTAAAAACTCGAGGACAATATGATAAGTTTTCTTTGCTTAGTTGGTGGGATGTTGTTGTTTTATGGGCTTGGCTGCATAACTTTATTTGTTCGGATAAAAAAWATATATATTGGGTTATATTAAGGTTGTAAGTTACTCAAATAATTGTCATTCGATACCTTGTTCTTATTTTTCATTTATTTTGGGGTTTTGATTTACATAGATGATATTTATTAGTTTTACAAGTATTATATTTTGCAAACGTAATGAATCTTTCCATAAATTTGCAACCTATCCTGCACATCCAGATTTAAAAGCTGAGCTGAACTGAAGCTTTTCTTGGCTCGTCGCATCCTATTTTCGTTTTCATTTGATGTAAAATTCACTTATCATGGCTTTCTATAGAGGCAGATGTACAGGCACGGCTTATATTATTTTGTGTGTGCTTTATTTAAAGCAAAATTAATTAGTTTTGCATATTGTTTTCTCATATAGGTATGCTTTAATTTCCTGGTGATTGCAATAACCACACCTCCCACACTAAAGTCCTTTGCTTCAGCATTTCAACATAAAAAGCTATTGAATTTCTTAGACAATTTTGTTATAGAACACTCAGTGACAGTATCAAACAGATATGAAATATGAGATATACAGTATTATGCTTAGAGCGCAAATACTAAATCCATGAAATAAAATCAAAATTGTTATCACATAATTATAGCTTTAGTGGCTATTTCACTGTCGTAATATCTAATGCCCAAGAGAGCTYGTTATCACTTTACTGAGCTGCATTTTCCTAGCAGTCTCTTGTGTATTAGATGACAACAGTTCTGGTTGAGCATCATAATAGCAATTAATAGTGACTAATAGCCATAGCACAACAAGTTTATATATTATGCACTAAAAATATTTTATCGTAAGACACACTCAGAAAAAAATTTGGCTGCTTTTACTCGTAAAATTATCCTGCTGTAATACACAACTAGCAGTGTAATAACCTCTATTCATTTGATTGTTTAAGTGCATGTTCACACTTTATATAGCTATCTAGATAGGTAACCTTTTTATAAACACAATAAAATTTAAATCTCATAGCTAGTGGGGTTGTGATGATTACAAATGTAATGCATGTTTTCTCGTTCAAGTTATCAAGGTACCTACCAGAGTTCGAGTGACAGATCATGGCATATCCGTATGGTGGACCAGGTTACCCACCTTCAGGAGTAAGTACAGAATACAGTGGGCAGTGTTTGCATGTCATCGTAGGCTAGTAATGAGATTCATTCAGCTAGTTGATACCAAGCAATAGAATACTCTCTGGTTGATAGCACATGACGGGCAGTGTTTGCATGTCATCGTAGGCTAGTAATGAGATTCATTCAGCTAGTTGATACCAAGCAATAGAATACTCTCTGGTTGATAGCACATGATGGGCAGTGTTTGCTTGTCATCGTAGGCTGGTAATGAGATTTAGCTGATTGATACCAACAAGCAATAGAATACTCTGGTTGATAGCACATGAAGGGCAGTGTTTGCCTGTCATTTTAGGCTGGTAATGAGATTTGTGAGATTCATTCAGCTGATTGATACCAAGCTTTGCTTTATCCTTTTTCAGCCAGGATATCCTCCAGGCGGTGATGGCGGCTATCCACCAGCACCAGGGTATCCACCAGTTGGAACTGGCTACCCACCCCAAGGTGGTTATCCTCCAGCTCCAGGGGGCTATCCACCTCCTGGGGGCTACCCTCCAGCTCCAGGGGGCTACCCTCCATCCTCGGGAGGCTACCCTCCAGCTCCAGGGGGCTACCCTCAACCAGGCGGGTATCCACCACCAGGAGGTTACGGCTCAGGTATGTGTGTATCCTTCTTTGAAAGCAATTTTATTATGTAATAATAATAATTATATACCCCTTACAATGCAATTATTAAGAAAAAACGTTCATGGATTTGTTTCTTTATTGTCACAGGTCCCCCACCCCCAGGGGTAGCACCAGGATATGGATCCCCCTCACCCCAGCAGCCATATGGAGCACCCCCTTCCCATGGTGGACAGCCATATGGTGGACCCCCACCTCCTGGTGGTCAGTCATATGGAGCGCCAGGGGGATACCCTGCACAGCCACAACAACCGCCACAACAGAGCTATGGCATGCAACAGCAAGGAGGACATGGTCAAATTCCACGTAAGATATCATCAGTTTCATAGTACAGTAAATTGRATATTTGCTTACCTCAACTACAATGGTTTAAGCTTGTGAACTACAGCATTATTACAATGTAGCTTACAGTGGGGTCTGAGGCCCCTATATCTCAAGCCCCTTGGTGACCAGGGGAACGTTTCAAGATTAATAGGGGTTCAAAATATCTGGAGGGTAAAATGTAACAATACAAGTCTTTTGTGAAATAATTGTCTTATACTGTAGTATGTAAGCTGAGTTGGTTGGTCCTCTTTCTGAGTCCAAGGGTTTCTCTTGGTTTCTGGATTTTCCTCCCTCCTCTCAAACCAACCCAAACTAGTTAGAGCTATGCTGTGGGTAATACATGAAATGTACAGCAGTTGCCAAAGGTGCCTTCTCTTTACTTTCATTCTGACCCCCTTGAGTTGCACCACTGCTGTATACTTGTGGAGGTCAATAGTGATAACGAGATAATAAGGATAGTATGACATGATTTATTTTTTATTAACTTCAGCTCTTTATTGTGCATTAAAAGACAGGGCAGAAAAATGGGTTCTACTTTCGATGCTTATGCATAAATAAGCTTTAAATGTTTCATAAACAGGCTCTTTTTGGGCTGATTAACAAATTACCAAAATTTGGGGAAAGTTAAAGGAATGCGTATTTGAGATATAACACCCTGAATGTTGGGAGAGATGATATTTTGATCAGCACAAAAACTAACATTTTTGCTAATACCTCGAAGTAGAATTGCTTGAGGTTCATAGAATTTTGTGAAAAGTTTAAAGCACAAGAGACAYGAATGAAACACTAAACGTTTTTTAGCATGAATGAGAGATAAAGAAAAAATTGCGAAAGTAGCAGCCTTGTCGTTTTTCTGCTCTGTCACATTAAAATATTTTTWAAATATGATATTGCCACAGCACCTTCTAGTGCACCAGTTCATCATTCAGCGCCAGCCCCAGCACAAGATCCAGCTCCTGCAAAGGCACCCGCGAGGCCACCACCACCATCAGCCGTAAGTAAAATATTCTTTGAAACCATTCCAACACTTGAGACTTTGAAAGAAATGTGTGATTTTTATCTTGAGAATGAAGTTCCTTGTTTGATTTTTATTTATATCCATGATCATGTGATATCCTGTTTTTACTTAATTTTTTCTTCAGGGTGGTAGTGCCCCACCAACTTCGCAGATGGCTTCCATGTCTATTACAACTACAGTAAGTATTCAATCATTTTATTATTCTCTTATATAATGAGGGCTTTACTGTATGCTAAAATGATGGAATTTAATATCTTAGTATAGTACAGAATAGTACAAAACAGCACTTACAGTATGGTCTGTAAAGTAATCTGGGTTGAAGATGTTGCCTTTGCTCTAAAAATAACTGCAAATTTATGGTTAGACCTTCACTGTGACTTACATTGGATTACCAATTAAAATACATTGTGTTTGCATCTCATTTAGAGACCTTAAATATAAAGGGCCACATTATTAATTCATACGTTGTGACTGTCAAGTGTCACTCTCTCTATATGTATAGTGGTTAATAATGTTTAATTGTACTGTAGCGATATGGACATCCAACCATTGTGGCAAAATCACCATTTGATGCAGAAGCTGACTGTGAGCTACTGAGGAAAGCAATGAGAGGAGTTGGTATGTAATAAAGTGAATATAGTTTTGTTGGTCATGAGAAAAACCCTCGGGTGTCTCAGGTTTGATTCATGGATTTGCCATGACACATATGTAAGCAGAGTTTGATAGGCCTCCCCCTTCATTTGAGAGTCTTTCTCTGGGTTCTCTGGTTTTCCTCCCTCTGCAAAACCTAAAATGCTAAATTCCAACTCAATCTGTGAGTTAGCTATGCCTTGACTTTGATAAGTGTTGAGATTGTTTCTTGGTATTGATGAAATTTGAAGATTTTTTGGAGGYTATTATATATTTGTCCAACTAGTTTTTTTTGATACTAAAACAATTTTTTATTTATTCAATATGGATCAAATTATTATTTATTACTTTCTTGTGTTTCTTATCCAGGAACTGACGAGCAGAAATTGATCGAAATTATTGCTCAAAGATCAAATGCGCAGCGCGTGGAGATAAGAAAGAGATACAAAACAATGTATGGAAAGGATTTGATGAATGATCTCAAATCTGAGTTGAGTGGAAACCTTGAAGACTGCCTTCTTGCTATGCTTGAACCATCTGCTCTCTATGATGCCAAATGTCTTAGGAGAGCCATGAGGGTAAGGCTACCTTAGTACAATAAACTACTACAATATTAGAACATGCGTAATAGTTACATTACGAGCCTTGTATGAAACGACTGAAGAAGAGGACCAATGGGCCTTTCACAACTTCAAGTCAAGGAAAAAAGTGAGCGAGCTCAACTAGAAACTGTGGACAGCATTTTTCATGCGACTTCAAGTGGTGAATATTCACAAAAACCATTGTCTACTATTTTTTCAGGGTGCTGGCACAGATGAGGAGACTTTGATTGACATCTTGTGCACGAGAACCAACAAGGTAAAAACTTACTAATCTTATTTGCAGCTGATATCTTTTATTATCTTTTCTGTGCCCTGACTTAGATCAGAGCTGCTCCCAGTCAGGCCCCGTCCACACTATGCCGGGTAAATTTGAATCCACAACTTTCACACCGAAACCGAAAAAAAAGTTTTCCATCCACACATGAAAACGGATAAAATGTTTTCGTGAGGCAGCAAAAACACTTCATTGCACATCTGAGCATGTGCATCGAAGCTGAAATTGAGCCCACAGTGAATTTTTAGCCTTCCCGCCATGTTCCCATGACAATCACAAAGTCATCATATTCCAAAAATTTCAGTTACCAAATGTTCTCCRTCCACACTAATACGGCTAGCTGGGATTTTCAAATTGTTCCACTCTGGAGACCATATTTGAAAAAATTCGTTTTCGGTGAAGAATTGTTCCGGATTCGCCCGGACTAGTGTGGACGGTAGGCATAACCGAATAAATAAAAATTCGGATTCAAATTTATCCGGCATAATGTGGAGGCCCCAGTTTGTTTCTGGTGGTTTTGTCCCCCCCCTCCCCCCACACAACAGGACTGCCATAAAACGCAGTAACATTTATTTTGATAAATCGATAAAATGTTTTTACCTGGCAGTAGAAAGTTGATTTTTCACATGTAACAACATAATTTATCTTTTTATCTTGGATAGGAAATTGAAGCAATTAAGCAGGCCTACACTGACTGTGAGTAAATAAGCTGTAATATTTTTTAAGAGGAAGCACATAAGGCCCCACATAAGACTCTAAATGGAGGGAGGGGGAGGGGGGCAAAAATTGTCCACCCCACTTCTCTGTACTCCCTGTATTGGTTCCCTGTATTTAGTTAATGCATCTGTACCACAATAGACAAATGAGTGGATGATAACTAGTATARAATTGGTGTAGACTGCATCGGTGTTTCTGAATAAAAAAGTAGGAACTTATTGATAAATTGAATCACTGTAAGTAGCTTTGACTGACAATTCGGATGTTAGTCCTTTGTCGGAGTAAGACGAAGGACTAATGTGCGAAACGTCAGTTTAACAAAGCTTCTTACGGTGATTCAATTTATCCATGAGTTCCTACTGTACCATAATAGACATTGGTACAATTAATGTTTTCATTAGATTACAAGCGTGATCTTGAGAAGGATTGCGTCAGTGAAACAAGTGGTCACTTCAAGAGGTTATTGGTGTCCATGTGTCAGGTATGTAACATAACTTGTTGCATTATGAGGTAATGACCAGAAAATAGTCCCCTTCACAGTTACCGGCGCCATCATGAAAGGTGCCTTTACATCAAACCGTGACAAATGGTGAGCTTGCAATGATAGAGACCTGTTTTTAACACCTTGAACAATTATTCACATGTTCAAGCTCACCCTTTGTCTTGCTTCGATGCAAAGGCCCGGCTACGTTTCAAGATGACGTTGGTAACTGTGAAGGGGACTATTGCAGCGGATTAACCACATTTCGATGGCCAGGTCAAACATCATCATTTAATGAAACCACAATACAAACTACAGTATCCTCTGAGTCCCAGTAAATTAGTATGATTTTTTTCAACATTTATTTCTACTATATTTGGAATTTGTAAATCCAGAAAATATCCATACCTCCACCATGGAGAAAATTTGTAAAAGGACCCCCCTACCCCCAGGAACTTTGTTCTTTGTCTAACCCCCTATCCACTCCAGAATTTCCAATTTCCTCTGTTGGTGGGGTATGGATATTTTCTGGAACTACACTGTGCATACTAGCATGAATTACAGTTTTTTCCATTAATAAATAATCATTTATTCGCAATGTTGCAGGCCAACAGAGATGAATCAACAACAGTGGACTTGGAAAAGGCCAAAAAAGAAGCACAAGACTTATTCACTGTAATTAATAATTTAATAATATTACTCAATTATATTTGACGATTATTCGCCAAAAGCAATGTGCACATCAGGGAATATTTACCAAGCTGTGAGTCCACTCTTCGAGTGCCAAGGTATATATTTCCTTTATTCACTGAGCCTGAGGTGAATAATTGTTTTAGTATAACTCTACTAGTATTAATAGTATTACTATTAATATACATTAATAATAGCTTTGCTATGCATGCTGTGATTGGTTGAGAAATGTTATTTCATATATTCATTTCTTCCTGCATAGAGCAGTTTTCATATGACTGTGAAAAAGTTGGTACCATATGCATGGTTTTTTTTTTCTTGTGCAATGTGATTGGTTGGACAGTGCTGTGACATTGGTGTGACCATGTCCACGCCGTGTTCCGAACTGTGTTTCAGACATTTTATTTGATGAAGTGTAAATTCTCGTGCAATGTGATTTGTCTGGCGTATGCCTTGCCGTGTCATGACCGTGTTCATGCCGTTATCTTTTCACAGTCATACGAAAACTGCTAAGCAGAAAAGAGCATGTACGACAGTGTTCCTTCAACTGATCATTTTATCTTTTTTGTGTTTAGGCTGGTGAGAAGAAGTGGGGTACAGATGAGTCTCGCTTTAATGTGGTCTTGGCCAGTAGAAGCTTTGCACAGTTAAGAGCTACTTTTGATGAATATGTGAAGGTCAGCTCTTTCCTCAACATTTTAATAATTAATATTTCTAATTTATTATTTATGATAAATGTTATTCTTGGCTGAATTAAATTATTTTGTCATTTTCCCTTTTTTTCTTTTATTTCAGTTAAGATTTGGCCAAACATCTTTTTTTTTTTTTCCTTTCTCTTTTTTTCACCTGTCGTTGCAAAAGTGGCCTTGTACATGTTCTGAAATTGTAATATCTTGTTATAAGTGTAGTGTGTGCCATGATCAGGCAAAGAGTCATATTATTCTTAACTAATGGTATATATAATACCCTGGGTGCAGAAAGTATTTTCTTTCCTTGACATTTTTTATTTAATTTTTCATATTGTGAAATATAATTTTTTTTCAATTCTGTATTTAGTTCTAACGTGATTTTGTTCTGACTTAAAAGATTTCGCAGAGAGATATTCTGAACAGTATTGACCGTGAAATGTCAGGTGACCTCAAAGCAGGATTCAAGTGCATTGGTAAATATCCACTAATTTAAGGGATCTTTTATTTTTTACTGGGTTGGGGGATGGGGGAGTGGGAGTTGAAAGGGAGGGGGGGTCATTAAAAAATCTGGTTCAAGGGTGGTGGGGTGGGGCTATACAAATAAATTCGAACCCCACAGCATTTTGTTAAAAAAAAGGGAATGGAAAAGAAGAGAGAAAGAGAAGGGGGTCAGATTTCTTGTTTGGGTTGAAATGCAAATACCACCGCCTTCTCCCCTCTCTCCCTCCTGGATAAACAAATTAAACACAGAGTTGCTTCTAGCTGTACGATGTATATAATGTATATAATCCATCAACACTGCCTGATTGATTTTATGTATTTGAATTTAGTTCAGTGCGCACGTAACCCTGCTGAATATTTTGCTGACCGTTTGTGGAAGTCCATGAAAGGTGCTGGTACGAATGATGGCCTGCTGATTCGTGTCATTGTCTCACGTTCTGAGGTGTGTATAACCACATCTCATCTTTTCTTTGAATCACCATACCTATTTTTATATTTAACTCTTAATTTAGGGAATTAAAGGTCGAAAGGCACACACTTGCCTCTCAAATCTGGGGTCTTGACTCAGCTGCACACATGAGCAGAGTTTGTTAGCTCTTTCCCTTGCCGGGGGGGGGGGGGGGGGGTACTCCCCTATATACTACTCTGGAACAGGGTATATAAAATCGCACTTGCTCTGGGACAGGGTATATGAAATCACAATCTCTCCTGCACTACTCTGCAGCAGGGTATGGTTTTCGGCGATCTTACTCTGGAACAGGGTATGAATTTCAGCGATTTTACTCTGGAACAGGGTCAGGGTTCAGAGGGCTCAGGAGCACATCCCTAAGCTAAACCAGCAAGAGTAACCCCCCCTCCCCCCAGGTTCCCATGATTCTATCAATTTTCTGATCAGGGTTTCAGTTTTCCTCCCTCTATGAAACCTTGCATGCTACACATGAATTCCAATTCAATCTGTGAGTTAGCTATACCCTGACTTAGATCAGCCCCGAGATCGTTTCAGGGTTCAATCTGTGAGTTAGCTATATCCTGACTTAGACCAGCCCGGAGATCGTTTCAGGGTTCAATCTGTAAGTTACAGTAGTTGATTAGTCCCGAGGTTGTTTCAGGGTATTGATAAAATTTGAAGGTTTTTACAACAATCTAATGTATAACATTCTAGACGTCTGGCTTTTTCACTTCTATGAATCGAACTTCTAACAGTCTGGGTTTTAATACTTAGTATTTTTAGCATTATAACTTTCATTCTTGTTTGCATTTTGCAGATTGATCTGGTAGAAATAAAGCAAGCCTTCCTACAGAAGTACCACAAAACCGTGTACAAGATGATTGAAGGAGACTGCAGTGGTGACTACAAGAAGCTACTGTTTTCCATTGTTGGGAGAAACTAGATCCATGAAAATAGCATTAGTAGTTTATAGTAGAGGGGGACATTTACAGCCTCTAAGAAGCGTCCTAATTTGAAGATGTACCTGTACCTATCCTCCTAGCTCCTAAATGGCACATACGGTCTTCACAGAGCTTTTCCACTTTTCCTTGTCACCATTTCCTTTTATATACATTAGCCTCTAGACCTTTGATAATTACTTCTAAATCATCTTAAAAATACCTGTCTTCCTGCAACATGTTTGTTTTCAATAGTCCCCTTCACAGTTCCCTGTGCCTTTGCATTGAAGTGAGACAAACGGTGAGCTTGCAATGATAGAGACGTGTGAATAATTTTTCAAGGTCTCTATCATTGCAAGCTCACCATTCGTCTCGCTTCAATGCAAAGGCATGGCTACCTTTCAAGAAGGCGCTGGGAACTGTGAAGGGGATTTAATTGTGTCATCAGTCAAGGTCAATAGACCTTTCTCATGTAGCTGCCATCTTGGCTGAAACAATTTATTTTTGCCCATCTGGCCTCACATTCAAGCACTTCAGGATAAGTTTGAAAGGATAAGCAAAGGCTTGATTCTTGCTGGGAATAAACATGGCTGCTAAGTGACAAAGGTCTATCACAAGCTGTCCCTTTGACATCTGCTACAAGGTTTTATGTGCTCCTCTACTATCTCATCCTCGGAAACCCAGGGGTAAAATTCTGTAGCTTTTTTTCTTATTTTTTCGGGTAGATAGAAACGAGCGACACAATTTTACCCCTGGGTTCCTGAGGAAGCTACTAATTATGATAGGTTAAAATTGCAATGGATATCTAATAATAATTACACACCGTACCATTTCAAAATATTTCATTAGTTTATAATGACATAATAATCTAAACTTTTAAATTTTCTATTATGCACAAAAAAGGAAACTTTTAGGAAACTAGTTTTTCTTTACTGTAGGCAATTAATTCAATCCTTATTTTATTCATGTAGCTTATGTATTTTGATGTTGATTGTCTTAGTAAACTACGACTTAAAAATAATGCATTTGAATGTATGAATATTTGTAATGATATAGTTGTATGCATGTTAAATGCAAACACAATTGTATTTGTATTTAGTACTATAAATATTCAGAACATTTTGACAGCTGTCAATCTGCTTGGGAATGATGTTGAGATAATACATTCAACAATAGCACATTTTAGATTCTAAACACGCTTGCACTTTAAATATTAAACTTCTTTTTGAGGGAGGGGAGGGTGCTTTAAGTTTTAGTCCTACATCGTATCAATAAACTATTACAACTGTATTTTAAGTGGCTAGGCTTAGTTTCAGCAATGAGGGTGTTATTCGCAGTAAACCTCCCCCCATTCAGGCAAGTGGGGAGACCCTGATTATGCAGTGACTTGGAAACCACCACACATGGTGATCAAGCCTAGGGGCGTTAGTCTATGAAATTTTGCAGGTCGTCAGTAATCCTATATGAGACTGACCTTGATGAGACTCAAAGTTTTGTGATGAACGTGGACACATCATATCTCTGATAAATTTATCCTCATTAAGATCTTTTGAAAATTAATAAGGTTTTTTATCAGGTATAAAGTTCCATGTATGTGAAGTGTAATGGAAGCTCCAATTTTACCAAAGGCTTATGAATTATTCATGAGTTTCTAAGATATATTGATTTTACCTCTTGTGGTTTTTAAATATACATGTATTGTTTCACACCATTTGATCATATTTAATTTATAATCATAATTTATTTACTTTTTTCTTGATACTTTTTTATCAAAAGTACAATGTTCTTCTGATTTTGGCATTAAATTATAATGACAGAAGCTGTCAAGGGAACGATATAAAACACAAAATTTATGAAAAAAGAATAGCAATAAAAAAGGCATATCTATCAGGGAAAGAATAACTTGGAACGTTACTGGCCAACATTTACAATTGTCTAACCATGCACCAATCTCTGCTTCATAAAATGTTTCATCATTATCAACTTTACAAGATTTTTTATTACATCGATGTATAATATAATTTTTAGTGTGCAATATGTAAAACATGGTTGGTAAAATAACTGCCGAAAGTGACTTTAAGACAACGTTGTCCTTATGTTCGGTTCTTAATATTTCATTATGAAAATAGAATTGTTCTTGGGTGAAGTTTAGTTTCAGAGTACGAGGCATCCAGAGCGTCTTTCTTTAAATGGGTTTTCGTTGGCAGGAATTTTCAAAAGGAAGGGATCTTGTAGTTGTTTTTCTTCACAGTAATGCATTAACCTGCAATTTAACAAAATGCTAATATTATTGGTGTCAAAAATTCAGTGTGTAGGAATGGTATTATCTCCCATTTCAAACTATGTCATTCACTAAACTATTATAACTTGCACATGTCAAGACACGAATATGAATACAACTTGAAAAATAAGTCTTAGACGAGAGAATGGCATGGTCTGAAATGGCAAAACATCATGTCCAAGGCAATATGTTCATAGGTTAAACCGAGGTATGTAAATATATTCTGTGGATATCACACTCTTAATATTAATGATTATTCAAAGAAATTTATAACAAAATTGGTTATTGGGTGACAACACCAATTAGTCAGCTCACCCCACAAAAACCTCACCAAAATAATAATGCTAATCGCTTTATGGATTTACTCGATTGTTTTAATCTGACTGTCCTTGATCCTGTTTCACCTACACATAAAAGTAATCACGTTTTGGATCTAATCATTACAAGATCTGATGAAAAATCTGTGACCAACCTTACTGTACACGATCCTGTTTTATCTGATCATTATGCT
>NW_022261937.1:116012-131015 GCF_009602425.1 Actinia tenebrosa
ATTTTATTTTGTCGTTGTCTTTGTCGTTTGTTTACTAGCGCTTAGAACAGATTTGTATTTGCGCTTTATAAATAAATATTATTATTATTATTATTATTAAA
Organism: Actinia tenebrosa; assembly: GCF_009602425.1. The sequence goes on from NW_022261937.1 coordinate 116,114, forward strand.
TGTCTATCAATATTTTTGAAAGATTTTGCTGGCTAAAAATATTTCTTTGAAATACCTTCACAATTATAGGGCGACTGACTAATTGAATGTTAACATTACGAAAACATGTGGCTTTCTTGGAATGTTTGGGGATTGAATTTCACTTCTCCTATCTAGACATGCAACATCGTGATCAAGTTTCAGAATAAATTTCATCTGAAATAAGAATATTTAAGTATATATATTATCTAAAAGGATGAGCACTGAAAATAGCAGGGCTCCTAATCACTAAAGACTAATAAACATGAGACAACAACGTCCTATTGTTTGTCATAAACTGAGGTTTAAGTGAGGACTAAAATAAACTGAAATCTTTAAACTCAAAACAGAAAGTGCAATATACATTCACAATACAGGATATAAAAATGAAACTCCTATGAAGTGAGGTGAAGAAAAAGAGCTACAGTAAACCAAAAAACTATAAATCATTAATGTCTCATTCAAAGATTTAAATTTAATCACAACATTTATTATCGTGTTAATTAATAATTACTCAATCGCTCTCCAATCATAACAAAATTGAAATTATTTTTATAATCAGAAAACAAAAAGKCAGCACAGTTTATAAAATATTGCCCAGATTGACGAATATATAAATCCTAGATCGATAATATTTTGATTTTTCTCACAACTTTGAGCCCAAGCTGCTTGTTGAATGACATTTTAGTGGTGTTTACTCACAAAACATCAAGGATGTAGTTCAGTATAAATTCTGACGCACTTTATATTTCCAAAGTCATTTAATTTGAATTAAAAATTATACTAAAGTTTCTCGATAAACCTTATATATTCAAAACAATAAAATGAAAACAATAATTACTCTCTAAATTGAATATTAATTTTTTTAGCAAGCATCAGCAAACTAGCGTGATTCAGCATGATCCAAATCTGCTTACGATTTCTGGATTTCCTGACAAAACTCTTCAGCAATTACGCAAAAATTTTACATTGCTAATACAAAGGGATTTCTGAATATAATAGAGATGGTAGTAGGCGATAAGTGGAGATCAAAGACACAGAAATAACGTGCCATCAGAGAGAGAACTGAGAGAATAATATAAGTGGGATAATTTTCACAATACTCACTCAGAGGCTGCGTGTGATACCTTCATCCGTTCAACTTTACATTCTCTCTTTAGCTGACTGATAATTCTTTGCTGATTCTGTATTTCACTCTCTTTCTTTGCAGAACTGTACATTTTAGCGGTTTGTAGCAGATATATTTAGATGATCCTTATTACTTGCTGACTCTCGCTTCAAAGTTCAACTTGATATGGGTTGGGTTGACTGTAGACAAGACAGGAAGTTAACCATGATTCCTGACCTTATATGGAAAATCAATACCGCACTTCCGGTTCGATACTGAAATTTTTCATTTACAACAAGATTTCTACGATAATGGCGTTATTTGAAAGTGTCAAAATAAGCAAGAAAATAATTTTTGAAAAAATTATTACATATTATTTTGATTTACATTCACATTTACCAAATTACAAGCACGCCCTCTCTTCAAGGCTTAAGTGCTCGGGTAGGTCAGGATCAAAGTTAGTGTTCTAATTTACAGACTCCACTTTTAAATGCATTAACATTTGGGGCTGTGACTAATTTATGACCATTCATTTATTTACAATTATGATTCATTTATTTACTATTAGGCGTTTCATAATGATTTCCATTCTAATAATTTTATGAAGCCTGAAATACCCTACAGTTAAAATATTGAATTATTTGCGCAGCTAAAAAAAAGAACAACAAAATAGTTTGGAAATTATTTATTAGATTTTCAAAAATACATTTTGATTCATAATTATTATAAGATATATGAGATATATGGTGCACACTAATTGGTTGGCTACCGTGATTATATCAGAGGACAGAAAATAGTTGCTCAAACATATCTTATGAAAGSAATATAAAACATCTGCTTTTGTCTGTACTGTGATATAAATAAGCTGGGAGCTGTAGAGCACTCGAAAAGCAATTGAAACACTTGGCCACACCTTGTGYTCCTAAGTTTGCTTCTCTTGTGCTCTACAGCTCCCAGAGTGTTTATATCACAGAACAGAGACATGTGTGCATGTTTTATATTCCTTTCATATATATATATATCTTATCAAGATTATCAAAGTTTAATGAGAATTTTAAATTGAAGAATTAAGAAACTATAATCAAATAAAATMATCTAAATTTTTGCGATGAATGCTAATATGCGATTGCTTATTGTCATAAATATTATCCATTGTGCAGTGTGTTCATTTGGAATCCAAGATCACACGTAAAAATCATTATCATCGTGTAGTCCCAGAAAATATCCATACCTCCAACATGGAGGGAATTTGTAGAAGGACCCCCCTACCCCCAGGAACTTCCAATTTTCTTCCATACAAACTCTGTAATTTTGTTCATTCTCTGACCCCCTCCCCTCCAGAATTTCCAATTTCCTCCATGAGTGGGGTATGGATACTTTCTGGAACTACACATTTACACTTAATCATATTTTCCCAGTTCATTCATTAATTTTCTCATTACTTCTTGTATTTCATTTGCAGTTTAACCTCATGTTGTACATTCTGATAGGCTTTCAATTCATCTCTTGAATTAAATATCACATAAAAAAGTACACCAGTCAAAAACACTGTGCTCAAAAACCTTAGTACATACACCATCTTCCCTAATGGTCTTAGTATGTGAAAAGCTGATGAGAAGCCAGCTGAGTACACTAACGGAGAGAAAATGAAAACAGCAAGAAGGAAGATAAGAAGACAAGTTGTTAGTCTTGCATTAGATATGCTATCTATTTCATGTTGTGTGACATTCATGATTTCTTGTAAAACTTCTTCACACTTTTTCTTCAAGCTTTCTTTCTCATCTTTGGGAAGGAAAATAAGGTAGGAGTTAAATACAGTGGTACCTCTATTAAACGGGCACCCTTGGGACCATGACTAGTGTTTGCTTAATAGAAGTTTCATAATTTGATTCAATCAGGGAATGTGTAGTTCCAGAAATTATCYATACCCACCCCATCAAGAAATTTGGAATTTCCGAAGGGTGAGGCTCAGAAAAAGAACAAAAATTACAGAGTTTATGTTGAGGAAAATGGCAATTTTTGGGGGGTGAGGAGGAGGATCTTTAAAAATTTCTTTGATTGGGAGGGGGGAGGGGGGGGGGTGGGTATGGATAATTTCTGGTACCACACAATATTCATTGTATCTGCAGGTCTGGTCTATCCTATGGTTATAGACATTAATGCATTGATTATACATACCTCCATCAACTGCTGAACTATCTATTGATGATGTATCATCATCCACAATAAATGTTGCAAGAACTCCTTCATGGTCCGAGTATGACAAATCTTCTCCTGGAATTTTACCCATGGTGACCATGTGCTCCACACATCTAATGGTGCCGGGAGGAGCTCGGTAGAATACATAATCTATCCTCTTGCCATCTTTCGAACCTCCTCTCAATTCTTTGTCAAGTTTAATGGTGGTATAGGAATTAGTGCTCAGATCACAAGTGTTGCCATGGAAATCACCCTATAATGATGAGATATACAATACATCTTAGAATCACAATTACATCCTTTTTCTCCTTTCTCATGGGCGTAGGCAGGGCTAAGGGGGCCAACCCCCCTTCTCTTGGCAACAAAATGGAAGCTTTGTAGAATTCATACAGTAATTTATTATTTTTCATTATTTACAGTAAGCTGTTTTTCTTCTTTTTTGTTGTTGTTYTTGTCTGGTTCAGCATTTTGGGGCCTCAAACAAAATGGCAAATTTTTGAATTTGATTTTTAAATTTGATTTTTGAAAAGTGCTGCATAATGATAATACATAATGACAATAGTATATCTGTGGTTCTACCAATCAACCTCTTGCGCATGCTAGTTCAGTTGTATTAAAATGCAAATTGCGTATTCAAATGTTTCATGTTAACTCTGAAGATGACTGCAGAGGTTGAAAGCTAGGTTAACATAAAACAATTCTTGGGTTGATGAATCAAACAATTTATTTAATTATGAACCAACCTTTTGTCCAGCCACATCCCATGTATCAGTAAGATCAGGAAGATGTTTGATGACTCTGTAACATGTGTCTGTAGGCTCAGTATTCATATCGCCACAAACAATAACACAGTCAGACGGTTTTGTTAGATAATTGATGAATTCTGATAACTGAAATGCCTGTACTGTGCGATGACCAAGATAGGAGTCATTTTGACGGTTATATTCTGCATGAAGCTACAATGAAAAGTAAAAATAATAATAATAGATTTTTTAACTACCAATATGATATGACCATGCTAATCTTTAACCTAATTACCTATCAAAAGATGATCAGATTTTCTCTTTGATGACTAAAAATTATTATAATATAACGGTTATGAATGTTGTGTTCTGATTGGTTTGGCGCATGCTTTATGACAGCACATTGCACAGGCATGCACTTTCCGTTACGTCATTCCTATCTATTATTGTAATTTGTATTTCATAAAAGAAATAAAAAACTTGCTTGCTGTGCTGTGTGCAGTCATAAAGCACTTGGGGATTGGCAGAACACTCTAGAAGTGTCCAAAAGCACTTCGCTACACGTCATGTTTCTCCTAACACTTCTCTCGTGTTATGCCAACCCCTGCGTGCTTTATGACAGCACACAGCACAGCAAGCAAGTTTTTTATTTCTTCACTTTAAAGGATGAGAAAAGGTCAAGGCATGTGAAGGCATGTGCAGGTATTATTGTGCAAAACCACAGTTGTGTGAAACTGTGGGGGACTGACTCAGGTGCATGGGCRAGGTTTATGCAAATGCACCCATTGGAACTCTGCTGCGCAAAACCTGTGTACTTGTCACTGTATAAACTATAGAAATACATTGCACCCATTTTCATAATTTCATGACCACTGTCAGCGCTAGTCATCTGTTTCTGGTTTCCATTAATCAAAAATACTAATTACAGTAAACTTAGGAAGTCAGATATTTCTACCTTTTCCACCTTACCAAATTGACTAATGGTGGTAACCAAACCATATAAACTCAACACAATATTTAAAAAAAAACATAGAGAATCTTACATGGGTAGTAAATAGATATATTGGATGCATTGGGTGGTCAATAAGACAATAACTAGCTGATTTGCCACCAAACCAGTCCCCATGATGAATCATGTACATGTAACCACTGAGAGAGTAGCGATAGTTGAACGTATCTGTTATAGGGTACTTAGAGAACACACAGACACCACTGCCAATGACACCACTGAATATAAAAAACAAAATGTTAGTGGAATATAATCTTTTAAAGAAAATAAAAGGATCGAGTTACAAAGTATCAGTATTAGAAAGAAAGCATAAACTAACCTGTGAAAATAGACTGCGTATGGTAAAACTTCTGTTACTTTTTTAGCAACATATTCATAGTCAGTCTGACTCCAGACCTACAATCAGAGAGAAAGAAATTTGTGGCAAAGATAACATATCTGCTTATTTAAATGGTACAAGGAAGTATAATAACAAATTATTGCTTTTTATATATCTTTCCTCCATCTGCAAAACCTTTGAGCTTGATTCCATTTCAATCTTTGAAATCATGCCCTGACTTAGATCAGCCCAGGGATTGTTTCAGGGTTCAATCTGTGAGTTAGCCATGCCCTGACTTAGATCAGCCCAGGGATTGTTCCAGGGTTCAATCTGTGAGTTAGCCATGCCCTGACTTAGATCAGCCCAAAGGTTGTTTCAGGGTTCAATCTGTGAGTTAGCCATGCCCTGACTTAGATCAGCCCAGAGGTTGTTTCAGGATTAAATCTGTGAGTTAGCCGTGTCCTCACTTAGATCAGCCCAGAGGTTGTTTCAGGGTTTGATCTGTGAGTTAGCCATGCCCTGACTTAGGTCAGCCCAGAGAATTTTCCAGAGGTCCTTCATGCTTGGGGGTGTGTCATAGGGTGTCCTGACCAGATACTGTAAGTTAGCTGTGCTAGGATTGAATTAATTACCTCTTGAAGAGAAACGATGTCATATTTTCCAGAGGCCAACTCTTTTGCAATGTAAGTAAATCTTTTTTTGACATCGCTGGATACATATGGAATACCCCTAGATACGAAAAAAGAAATGCATGTCAGAAGCATGTCACTAGACAACAATGATTTGTTCAATGATGTGTCTCTGCTTTGAATTCATTTTCAATGGGGTTTTTTCCTAAGAATATGCTGGTTACAGACCCAATTGATCCTAGTAATAGTTTCATGATCTTGGAATATGCTGGCTACGAAAACCAGTATGGGAGATAAATGCTCCTAGTAATGAGCTCCTGATCTGGGAATATGTTGGCTCACATATCCAGTATGGGAGATGGATGCTTCTAGCAATGGGCTCCTGATCTGGGAATATGCTCGCTTACAGACAGTTATGAGAGATGTATGCTCCTAGTAATGGCTTCCTGATCTGGGAATATGCTGGCTCACAGACCCAGTATGGGAGATGATTTGCTTCTAGTAATGGGCTTCTGATCTGCAATATACTAGCTGGCTCACAGACCTTAATCATGGGAAATCAAAAGATTGTATCCTATATTGCATAACATCCGAAATCTAGAGGCGGTGATATATATTGTCTACCCCCATCCCACATCAAAACAAAACCTGCCGCTCTATAAAAACACTACCACTTTGATAAAGACCAACTGAATGACAGAGCTGAATGATCAGGGAATGAACAGTTATATTATGTGCTCCATGAAGCGAGCTTGAAACACTGTTAAACATTAACAAAATGACCCTAATACAAGATGTTTGGATTCAGATACCTGCAACCAAGTTGAACATCGGTTCATCAACGRCTTCAAAATCCTTTATTTAAGATAATTAAAACACACTTGAAAAATCTTCAATGATTAACAATACAATTATTCTTACCAGCAGTTTAAAGTGAGAACCTTTATTTTACCGCGATCGCCTCTACTTTCCTCCATTTTGTTTTTTCAGGTGGCCTCTTGTCAGTGTGAACCCCTCGGGGTAGGGGTAAGGACATGAATCTGGTTCCTTAGGGAGAGAGGGACAAATACAAAATTTCAAAATCACCTGATTCATAATAATTTCACAAAATATATAATATATATTTTTTATCTAAAAAATCTTGATTATGATATTTAAACAAAGTGCTTGTAAATGTATTTAGTAAATGAATTTAGTAAATTAATGAAGGAAAATTGGCAGCAATAGTATAAAAAATTATTGAATGAAAATTTTTAAAACGAYTTTTAGACATGACAGTTGCAAAATAAAATGCGTTACAGCACAGAAAATATTAGAATAGAGTTACTTAGTCACATTTATCTTTATATTTTTTTATTATTTTCACGTCTTGTCCCTACCCCACCCCTAACAGAAGCAGTTATGACCGCTAAGCTTCACGGGTATTCTCTATTATTATTTAATTTTTCTCGTGACATTTTTTGATCGGAATACATCGTTCACAGAGGTCTCACAGAGGTCGATTTTTGTGTATCATCAGTAAATCTATCAACGATTCTTCACAGTTTATCTCAAAACCCACCTCTTGGATTTATAACTCTTTGATTTTTTTTGCGAGGCAAGGACAGTGGATTTTTAGAGCAGTTAGAGACTACTGTTCAACCACATTGACCACGGGCAAAGGTACCGTACACAGCAAGGATAGCATGTACTTCACAGACAATTACTATTTTTAGTTCTTTCTACTTCTAAATGAATTGCTTCTTGGACGTATAGTTTTGCATTTGGGAGAAAAAGATAGCGGATATTTTCGTTGGTTAACGTGTATTGAGCAGTGAGCGATGAAAACATCAAGTTGAGATCGAGGCACGACATACAGAAAAATATAGCAGGTAAAATGTTATACTTCAAATAGCTCATAAAAAAACAGTACTCTTCATGAACCTACACTTCATTCTCAACTATATATCGACGTGAAATACTAATACAGAAAGAATATATATGAATTCTTTATCCCTTTATCCCTTAAAACCGAATAATGATTAAATAACCCAATATTTTTTTAAATCGAGAATTTAGTTAATTCCATAATTAAAAWATATATATAATATATCTTTCCTTAAGCGAGCTTAGTTCATCAATGTTTCTCTCTTCCATTGCGACCTTTTACTAAAATATATTTTCGAAATAAATATTAGGAAACTACATGGCGATCTTATCAGTGTTCAATTCTATTGATACCCTTTTGAATATTGTTGAATTATTTCAAAAATAGTTCAAAATTGACTCGATATATAATTCAATAATAATCTTAGTTTGCACATACCATGTATCTGGCCTTATTTTACATGATATAATTTCTTGAACATCATGTATCTCGCTATAATACACTTTTAAAGATTCGGTTTTAAGGTTGAGACGAAGGGTCGTAGAATTGAATTTCACATTGAAAATTTGTATAAATCGTCGATCATGGCCTAATGAAAGCGTCTAGGCGAACCAGCATTTTGTAAATATTGTCAGGACTTTCGACTTTAGATTAAAATTCTCGAATGGAAATTAGTATTTGAAAGTCATTAAGCGAAACATTTCAGCCGAAAACCCTCTTAATTCGGTATTGTTTGAGGACGTATCCCTTTTGTTCAAATGCTAAAAAAGCTGACCACAAAGGAAATATTACAGCCAACGCAACAAATTGTTCATCTAAATAGTACGAATAATGTTCATTTGGTCTATGAATAATTCATCCAAGCAAGTGTTTTCATCACTGATCATAGGAATATTTAATGCCTGATAACGTTTAAACGAAGAAAATATATTATTTGAATAAATTTATCTATTTTTCGAGTCAAGAGTTACTCGTCTGTTAACACTCGTATAATTGTCACATCTTTAATTTGTCATCGCTTCAAAACCTTGTTTATTTTTCTCGCTTGGCTTTCTTTAGCTTCACATTTTATTCGCTTCTTCCCATTTTTTCAGGCAAGTATCGCTTTCAATATAACTGACCTCTTTTTGTGCTGTTATAATCCTAAAACTTCGGATTTTTATTAAATTATTTAAACTCAAAATGCATGCAAAGTGTTTGGTGACTTGGCAATAGATGTTGTTTGTTAGAACACTGAATCATCAGAAAACGTTTAAATCGTTCTTTATTTAGTGAGAGTTTTAATCTAGACGATAAATAAATTTGAAGCTTGAAGGGTTGCTTCTTTTTCTGGTATTTTAATCACGTAATTGTATACATCACCGAAGAGCGCTACTTGTCAAAGAATGAAACTATTGACCTCAACTTCCTTCGTATGCTTTCAATTAAAATCGAGAACCTTTGTTGTTGAACGCAAAAAAAAAGATAAGAGAGAGAAAGAGAGAGAGAGGGAGAGAGGGAGAGAGAGAGAGAGAGAGAGCATAAAAAAGAAGCTAAAAGAAAGCAAAAGAAAAGAAAAGATGCAACAATAGTCGCTCTTACCAGGAGTTCTACCTTTTTTCGACAGAATGATAAAATACACCCACTCGACGAGACGATRCATAAAGTAAGCAAAGAATGGCGACTGTTCCAACAATTGAGAGTATCCAAAAGTGTGGTTACCTAAAGATAAAACGTCCGCCTACAACAGGAAAAGTTAGATTCAAGGTAATTAGACCTGTTTCCAAAATGGCGGCAGCAAATTCAAATGAGTTCATTTTAAACTKGTTATTTTGGTGTTGACATTTTGTTGTTTAATATGTTATTTTAATCACCGTCATCATCATCATTACCATCATTAGACTTTTGGCAAATCTTCGTATTAGTTCACGCGCGCTGAATAAAACGGAAGTAGCCTAAAACGCGCGCTAAMACCTCGCAATTTCGACGCTCGCTATTTTCGAACTTGCTTCGCTCGTGTCTCGGAGACGTCATTAATATCATTAATAGTAAATCAGTCTATCGTGGCGTGCTTAATGAGTCACGCAATCGCGTGACCATCGTCTATCAGGTGAGCATAAGTTTAGTTTTATCTTTGACCTAATTGATTGATTTTGTAATTACTAACCCGCATAGGCCTGGCAGTCCAAGTATTTCGTTCTTCGAGGTTTTCCTCCAGTATTTGAGTATTTCAAAGATGAGCCGTCTTACCACGTGACTCGAGGCAACAAGGATATAAACCGGATCAGTTTAGAAAACGTCATCCATATTGGAACAACCGACGCATCTAAGACACAGCGCAATGCCTTCATGATCGTCTCTCCTCATAGCGCTTTAATGTTGGCATCAGATAACGAACAAGACACGAAAGAATGGGTCGAAGCGCTCAATCGCGTTGCTATCAAACCCGGGACTCCCCAAGAATGCCCTCCAGACCTTACGAACTTGGTGTACCCCGAATCGCCTCCAGTACCCCGACGTAGTGTCCCTAATGTTGCTGCATCAGGTAGCCCTGTACTGGATGTTGATTTAGGGTTACGAAGAGCCTCAGATCCACCTGCCCGTGAGGACAATAATCAAGGTGAATAATTAATGGTACTGTATTTAATAGTGGTGTAACTCTCGTAGTTTAAGAATGGTGATATGCGCGTTGCCAGTGTGCCGTAATCATGAGTTCAATTCCTGAACGTGCCTTCATATGGGAAAAGAGTTACTTGCTGATTCTCTATTGTGGTTCAACTCCGGTTTTTTTCCCTTTGCAACAATCAACTCATTGGAACGATGGCCGCAGGTTTATTAGCCACTGGTTAATAAGTGGTACCCTAGTAAGTACCTTAGTAAGATAAGACGATTTAGTAGGGTGAGGCGGTCCATACACTTCTGCTGTTTTCTTGAAGTCCTTAATTCATAACCCCTATATAGACCCCTTGCACTAATCCCCTTGCACTAATCCCCAATCTGGGGGTCAAAATAGAATTCTCTTCTCTTGAGGATGGGAATCTTTTTTTTGTTGTCAATATTTTCAATTGTTTTGACCCCCAGGCAGTGATTTAATGCAGAGGTCTATAGCACCGTGACGGGACCCCTAAAAGTCCCCACAGATGATGCAACATTTGCACGCGACACACACGCGAACGCAACATTGCAACGTGTGTGTGCAGGTTGATTTCTGCAACGGATACGCACAATGTTGCACAAGTAGAATCGAGTTCTACGCAGTTGCACACAACCAGTTTAACTTAACCAGAGTGAACAAGAACCGTGTCATTTCTGTCAAGGATCGGGTAGCGTTTCCTTATTCATATTATAGTTGCAGGAAAAATTGCTACGTGTGGTTTCGTTCCGTGCAGCAAATGTATTGTATACCACGTCTCCGGACCTTAAAACTGACTCGAGTGAAAATTGAATTCGCTTCGAGTAATTTTTCTAATCTTTCACTTCTTTTGTTTTAACTCTAGGATTCTTAGTGACCACTCGTTTGACTCCATCTTCGGAGAAGAACGGAATCCGCGATAAATATCGAATGCACATCACAGATGAACACGTTGTTCTCCATCGTCTAGAGTCCAACATTTCCTTCATCTCATGGCCACTTGTTGACTTAAGGGGATGGAAATGTGAGTCTGCGGAAAGCGCTGGTGGACACGGAACACAGTTGTTAAGCTTAGAATCAGGAAGGTAAGCCCCATTAATTTCTTTGCCGTTATTTTCTTTCGTGTTATTATTCATAACTATTGATTAATTCAATATTGCGCAAATATCTATTATAAGATTTTCAAATGTGCATCCGTGTTAACGTTTAGAAAGGGAGGTTAGGGCTGGGTGTAGCTATAGCACACTAAAGTACACTTCTGTGGTCTCGAGTTTGTTAGATCTCTCCCTTGATTAGAGTGTTTGTCTCGAAAGGGCGCGTGTGGCTGAGATGGCTGTAAGGTTGGGTGTAACTAAARGACACTTTTCTCTCGCATCTGGGGTCTCGGGTTTGATTCCCAGTCGCAATATCACTTGCGAGTAGAGTGTTCGAGTGTTTTTCAAAACCTAACACGATGAACTCCAATTCAATGCGCAAGTTGGCGTGCCATGCAAACCCACACAAAAAAATACCAACTATGTGCAAATTGATGTCGCAGTTCTTGGATATATGACAGAACGCCGTAAATACGAACTGATAAATAACATTTCTAACAGTAAATTTTAAAATATTCATTCAGAATATAATTTTTCGCTTGGGGTAAATCCAGGTGACGCTCATATTCCTGCTTTTGTCATTGCAGGAAAAGCGCAACTGGTGTTGGCTTATTTCAGTTCTTCACTAACTCTGGTGATCAGATTGCAGCAAAGATCCGCGCACATTCCAACGTTCTTTGCGAGTCAGCGGTAAAGAAACGTGAGAAGTTCAAGTATGAGCGAAGCAACAGTTTTGAGGATTTGGTCCACCCTTCTTCTCCTGCAGGAGAAACCTTCAAAAAAGCTTTGACGGAACCCCAAACTTCTTCTCAGAAACAAACGCTTTCGTGTAATTTAGCTGTAAGAGCAGAGTCGGATACCTTACTTAACTTTGACAAAATTGAACGACCAAAACTGAGCCCAAATTCCTTAAGAAAAACATTACTGCAGGGTATGTGCGTGAAAGATGCGATAGATACAAAGGAATCTGAACCAGCTGTGACAGATGACGCGGATTCTATAGCACAACCCGCAGATAATGCGTATTTAGACTTGATCAGTGAGTCTGGTGTTGAACCAGTCCACATATCTGATCCCGAACACCGCAGAACGTCGACTACCAGCGAAGAAGTCGCTCCCATATTAAAATCTCGAATTCCATCTATCAACGAATCAAGTGAACAATCTGAATATATCGATGAACGTGAGTTAAATACTTATGGAGTACAATATCAAGAAAAATGTGGAAAAGAGTCTAWAGTGTTTGATTCTCAGAGTCAAGATTACGAGCCATATTCTGATGCTACTGTAGCTCTGAAATCATCTGAGACATCTCCGACATCCAAAGAAACTCCAGCAGCACCTGATACTCAGTTTTGTCAGGATTTCTTCGAGCAGTTATCCAACCCAACGGCTCATAAAACTAGTATATTCCCGCAGTCTCACAGCCAGATAAAATGCACTAGAATTTCGATCAAGCAGGAATTAGCCGACGAAGAATCTTCATCAGATAATATTTTAACGAGAACTGATTTAAATGGAAGAAGAAGTCATCGCATTTTGAGTGAAACGTCTACGAGTAGCGAGACTTCTCAGGAAATCAGTACTTCATTGAATGTCGTGCAATCAAATGAAGGGTTCGAAAATGTAGACCCTGAAGAACCATCAAGAGAAGATGTTGTGTCTGCTAATGATGTACAGTTTATTAGTGGATCAGTCGAACAAGAACGGCAAGACCAAGAAAGCTTTCAGAATTTCTTAAAGAGAAGTGATGAAACCCAGGATCTACTTCAAAAATGTCTTTTTCAACTAGAATCTCCTCAGAGCTTTGCGAAACAAGATCTTTTTCCACATTTCCCGAAACGAAACAGCACAGGGAACGTGGCGATCGATAAATTGAACTTTAAAAAGGTCAGTGATAGTAAACTCAACGTGAAAAGTTTAGCTGTGTCTTCTGAAATAGGGACTAAGAAGATCATTGAAAAAAGTATGTCTCACAGTGGATTTGATTCATTGAACGACAAGCCTCCTCCACTTCCTGCGCGGAGGGAACTCGCCTGCACTTCTAGATCCAGAAATTCTGCTTCCATGGGAGATATTTTTGAAGGGGTACAACGGCGGTCTGARCAGTTTCGTAAAGGAATCAACAGGCACCATTCACCTTTGGGTCCTCATACTCCTGTATTTGGCGCATCATGTGGGCCTGAATCACTCGTTACTGCACGACTTTTAGAAAGAACAACTTCTGGGTCTAGTCTTGTTTTGGAGAAGAAGTCCTATACGCATCTTTCAATCCAAGAACCACAAGAAGGGAAGCTATCGATGATTGAGCTTGAAAGACTTCGATCAAGTTCTCTTCGAAGTAATGGACACTCGGCATCACAGTCTCACGAAGATGACAAGAACACCGACAGCGAAGGAGACACCAGCTTCAAGCGACGTGGCTCCAGAGCTTCAAAATTTTTAAACAAAGTTTTCAATAATTTCTCTTTGTCTCCAGTGGCATCGACTAAAAGACGAGCGAGTTGTGATTGTCTTGCTCCTGACTCTTTGAAAGACGTAGAATCACGCGCAAGAAGTGTCTCCGCCCTTAGCCCGGGTATCGACAACGAAGGTTGGTCCCCAGAGACGAGCCTTGAAGTACCCACCCCTGAGGGATCCCCAAAACATTTCCGCAAAAGCACCTCGTCGTTAAGAAGAGCATCACACGACCCTTCGTTGGGCAGACCGACCTTTGATCATCGCGATGAGTTGAAAGAAAGAGCGAGAGAAAGGGAAAGAGAGCGAGCAGAACTTCCCAATCAACCTCCTCCTGCTCTTCCCCCGAGGAAGAAATCTGACCCACCTCCGCTTCCTCCAAGAACACGAAAATCTAGCGGGGATCATTCATGTCCGTCATCGCCACCTACCAGGACAGGCTCCTGCGAACACTCTCAATCTGCTGCCATCAAGACACCTATCTCCAAAGGATCTAGCACTAGAGACAGAGCAGGGAGCAGTCATGATGATCAAGCTTCGCCCCCACCCATTCCCCCTCGGAGAGAAGAAAGGCGAGGTTCACATCCACCAGCAATCCAGCTGACCCTATCATCACCTGAAAATAAGGATTTGGATAGCAGTTTTGATGGTCTTACAGGTAACGTTAGTTTCCTTATTTTTCATCATCATCATCTCATCATCATCATCATCACTATCATCATCACCATCACCACCACCATCATCAACATCACTATCATGACCATCATCATCATCATGACCATCATGACCATCATCATCATCACCATCATCAAATCATCATCATCATCAWMWMATCATCATCAYCAYCA
>NW_022261937.1:141917-156612 GCF_009602425.1 Actinia tenebrosa
ATACGCCGCCTCAGCTCTGCGGATGTCTCGGGGGTATGGCACATTACAATCGATTATATATATTTTTTATTTTTTATTTCTGTTGTGGACTCAAGTCCAAATACCACCTTTTGAAAAAATGAGCATTTTTCTTTTTTCACTTGCATTAAATTTCACGGATCATTTTTTTCTAACAGTTTATCCAATCTCCCCATAGCTTTTACTTTTTCTTTTTGCTATGTGCGGGAAATGTCACGTGATAGAATTTCTGACAACTCCCGTACAAATTATTCGCTATTGTTATTCGTACGGGAGTCGGTTCAGCCAATATTTAACAACATTTTTCACTCCCGTACGAATTATTCGCGATTGTTATTCGTACGGGAGTCGGTTTACCATGATGATCAATGAGTCAATATTCTTTCAAAGACTATGGACATGTTCAATAGAGTCTAAAGATTTATCTGCTTGCTCTCGATCTCCCATCAAAGTCAAACTGAAACGCTGGGGGTCATTGGAAATATGAGCATTCTGAAGCACTATAACACGGGCGTAGAGTGCATTTCAAGGCCCTCTCACAGCCCAATTTACATACATTTACTGTATCTTACCTCTATGTCTTTCCGCCCGGGATGTAGTCCTCATCCGTATCCTGAATCTTTCACTATGAAAAACTACTTAAAGCCACTTTTTTAATTCCCAAAACTCAAAGCATATGAAGAGATCATAACGAAGGGTACATTCTGTGTGACTGTGAAAAAATCAAGGTATAGACTAATCTAGTCTTTAGTAGTATAGTTATAAACCTGTTCTGCATTCACCGAGTCAGTTCTCATATTCACCACCAAGTATTTCATTACATCGACAGAAGACGTCCTTCTGAAGCGTGTGAATCGAAGGAGTTTGAATCAGCCGGAGTTTTACAAACATCACAACACTCAAAAGGACACGAAAGTAAGCTTGTTTTCATGACTCTTTTCTCTATGGTATTACATCGACAGAAGGCGTCCTTCTGAAGCGTGTGAAGGAGTACGGGGGTGGGGCGATGTATACGAAGATCACAACACTCAAAAGGACACCAAGGCGACGTAGGCTTATTTTACAAATTACATTTAAAGGAGAGTGCTTCCTTGTAGTGAAGAGTGTGAAGGAGAACGAGTTAGCGAGGTTTGCGAAAATCAACACATTAAAATGGACCCTTATGATTTTCAAAGGAACTTTAATTCGATTCCATTAATTCCATTAGGCGTTCAATCAACAAAAAGCACCAAACATATTCAATTTAGTCTTTTTGTGCTTACACACCTATTTTTTTAAATGCTGATATATTTTTACAATTTCGTCTTAAACTTGTTGCTCCTCGCTTCGTCCATGATGAGTTTAGCGGTTAAAAATCCATCCTCATTAGCTCAGGGTTCACCAAGATTGCTTCGTGATACAACAAACTGGAAGGATAAAGAAAAACAGGGCTTAGCTTGTGATTCAACTGTGTGTTTTGAGGAAAAGACTAAATCGCGGGCGTAGAGTGCATTTCACGGCCCCCTCACAGCCCAATTTACATACATTTACTGTATTTTACATGTATCACTCTCCGCCCGGGATGTAGTCCTCATCCGTATCCTGATGTTTCCCTACGCAAACTATCTAAAGCCACTCTTTTAATTTCCAAAACTCAAAGGTCATAAAGAGTAAATTCTGTGTGACTGTGAAAAACTCATCAAAGGTACAAATCGTAATCCAGTCCTGGACACAATTTCTGTCCGCTACAGGACGGCTGAACTGATTATTTTCCTCGCGCGCGACTTTCAATTCACCTTGTGTGAGTGGTAGGTACAGACGTGCCGTACTCTTAAAGGTGTATGAGCAATATCCTGGTTCGTGTAATAGGGATCGAGTGATTCGACTTTAGCGCAGGAAAAAACGGTAAATAACACAAATTAAATTTTCAAGCCCGGCAGTCACTGAGTGGCGGGATCGAAATTATTGTCTGAAATTGGAGGCGAATAATTTTAGTCCATTTAATAAAATGTACTTTGGAATCGTTTAAGTCTTTTTATTTATGATAGAATATATAATTTGGTTTGTCTAATGGCAACAAAATGGGCTGGGTTTTTAACAACAAATGGAGCTGCCGGCCATTCTGTGTTTTGACATCCTTGAACGTCTGCCTGTCATTTAGACACTTTTTTTTAATCGCGCGCTTATTTCTTGTAGGAGAGGGGAACTGACCGTTCTCTGCGTCTTAGTGCTAGCCCTTCTCTTGATCACCGCAAAGAGCAGTCTAGTTTGAGTTGAAATAATATGCCCTGTAAACGAACATCTGTTCGGATTACCAAGGTTTGAGACTTAAACGACTCTTTTGAAAAATACAAAGTATGGGTTTCCTGTGGTCCAAATTTTAACCCAATCAGATATTGATATAAGAAGCAAGATGGCGTCAGCCTATCCATGTTGAGAGAAAGTATTAATCGATCACCACAGTCATACAAATATTAATCTTAATAAAAGCTTCATATGTAATTTTACTTATCTTAAGACCTCAAATAGTTTTAAACATACTTTTATAAATATTTGTATTTTTTCTGTCAAATTATACTTTTAAAATGAACGAAAGCTATAACAAGTATCTACAATGATATTAGTGTTTTCTCCCAACATGCATTAAGTAACTGCATTTGGCGACATATGCAAAGCMTTTGAAAAGAGTTAAAATTTTACTCAAAAACACAAGAGTTTTTGACATGAAATCCAACGTTTTATGCCTTCTAAAACAGCATTAGTCTTAAGAAGATTAATATTTACGGTCCTTTGAACTTAAAGGTGAGTTTTGTATGTAAAATTACGATAAAAACTATAAACACAAGCTAAAGTTTGRCAAAGCTTTCTTCGTTAGTAATAGAAAATTCAGCTTCTTTAGTCGGCAAAATTTGATTATTTTCCTAACAGCATTTTTATTATTTCTTTTCTTATGCTTTTCCTGCTGATAAAGAAACACTTGTTGTTGTTGCTGTGAGAATTGCATCAATAAAACCCTAACGCTCATGTTTTCTAAGACAAAAGCTTAATAAAATTTGAATAAATAGTTGAAATTTCTTCTATTTTGGTTCTGTCAAACGGATACAATTTCGCTCTCATTCTATGGTGTAGACGTAGTTTTTATTTCTTAGCTGTTTAGCAGCTAGTCTAAACTCTAAATTAGCTATTTAAGCTTAATTTAAGCAATAATTAAGTAATAGCTAGCAGAATTACTAGAAAACACTATGTTTAATTAAGTACTTTACATCTTTTAATCTTTTATGTTAATTAACACCTAGCTATTAGTATAGGAAATCGCACGAACTTTCAAAACATTACGAGTGTCTATTAATTCCAAATTGTACGAGAAGATCGTGCGATTTTTTGTTTATAGTTCACTCAACAAAATTTCAGTAAAAAATTTGAAGCGACGCCGTTCATCTTTGTCTATTTGGTGGCCGATTTTCAGTCCATCGCGCAACTGAAATGCATAAAAAAGATTAGTTCTTACGGCTTTGAAATCTTATTTATGTTTTTAAGTACAAAATGATAGAAAATAATTGTTTTGACATTGTTTTGGCCGTGTTGCCATAGGGACTTAATTCGGTACTCCTAGGGAGTACAATTAACGCTATAATTGTACTCCTCTCAACCAATCAAATTCGAGTAATTTTGTTGAGTGTACTATAATAACTGTTATCAATCTTTTCAACCTTACGCAGTGACAGACAACGAGGATGATCATGCCAAAACGATGGTGTATGCAAATAAATACAAAACAGTTTTTCGTGCCTCCATCCTTGTTGATTGACCTTTCTAGAATGTCAATTGTTGCTTTTTCTCACTAAAGAGAACTACAATGGCAAGAATGATGACATGCACATGACAACTGTTTTGAAAATGCGCTTGCATCAACATCCTAGTGTCATTAGGGACTTTAAGATTCACAAAATCTGCGACAGCAACGTCTACCAGAAGTGTGAACAACTTCATTTTGGGGTTTCGTGCCTTCAAAGTTTTTCTTCCCTGTGGATGAGTTGACTTTACTGACAATGTGTTGAGAAATTATTTTTACTTCTGGTTGTCGCCATCGTAGATTTTGCAAATCTTAAAGTCCCTACTGTCCTGGTCTTGCTGTCTTCACGCATAAGGCATATTGGTATTGGTTGGACAGGGATGGTACTAGAAAGCTAGGATACTTTTTTGGTTGGGAACAGAATTTTGTTTTCATACAGAGCCTAAACTAAGGCAAAATGAAATTTCCTTTGTGTAGAAGGGACGGGGGAGGGGGGGAGACTTAAGGCTCCGTTTTGCTTCCAGCTCTGGCATCGCATGCGCAGTTGGGAGTGCATACTTTATGAAAGCACACAACACCCTGCTACTGCAGTACGTATATGCTTTGTGCTTCTCCTAAAAAAACAGTAATAATAAAAGGGTAAATTATACACCATGAAAAGATGAAAAAACTGATGTTTTGGACGCTAGTCCTTCATTGTAGTAAAAGAGAAAGAGGTGGTAAAAAGAAGGGTTTATAAAATGAGAACAAGACAAAAGAAACCAATGAGGRAAAAAACCCACTTCTCTTGTGTTTTGCCAACTATCTTGTGTACTATGCAATGTTATTACTGTTCACAGCACACATCCTGTACATTTAAAATTCTTTTTTTTAAAGATTCATTATTAATTATTTGGATTAATGATATTATTGTTATTGTAAATAGCATTTTCGTGTTTTTAATGTTTCAGTGAACATGGCAAGAGGTCGACATAGTGATAAAGAGAAAGATAAGGACAAGAACACTGAAACTACCCTTGATCCTAAATATGTCCTGTGGATCCTCGCAGCGATTCAGAAAGTAAAAGGACAAAAGCAGCGTCCAAGTGAGGACAGAATATCTCATGTTCTAGAAACTAGCTATGGTCTGGATAAAGATACAATCTCAGAACAGTTGGAACTCTGTGTGAAACATGGAAGAGTGCTCAAAGTTACCTTTAAAGGTCTGTCTTCCTATAAGAATCCAATGCATGCTGCCAATATTGTTAGAGGTACCATTGAAAAACCAGTGGATTTTCAAGCATATGCTACAGAGGCTTTAGAAAAGATTGGAAAGGATGGCTGTTCAATACATGCTGTTGAAAAATACATCCAGGAACATTATAGTAATTTGATTAGCTCAAGGACCGATGTGCATTCTCATGTGAAATCTGTGTTGAAAAAGGGATTGATTAATGGGATTTTCTTGAAGGAAGGCAGGAATTACAGGCTGGCTTCTTTGACAAAGGTGAGTCCAAACGATAAAAAACCTATATGTTAAGTGTATGCTACATCGAGTGTATAAGCAGATTAAAAAAACTGCCTCAGTTGGGTTCTCACGGGACTTGAACCACTGACCTCTCATTTGCTAGATGAGATCTCAACCGCTCGGCCACTGAGGCTTTACGGGAGAAGGTTCTGTTAGATCTATATTTTAATCAAATCCACGTGTGATCTCCTACCCAACACGAGTGGTTGAGATCTCGTCTAGCAAACAAGAGGTCAGTGGTTCGAGTCCCCCGAGAACCCAACTGAGACAGATTTTTTAATCTGCTTATACACTTGATGGAGCATACACTTAACATATAGATCTTTACCGAGTGACAAAAACACATTTGATAAAAAACCTTTACATTTTACCGATACCCTGAAACAAAAGCTGAACTGAACTGGCTGAACTAAAGCAGTCAGGAAATCAGTCAGGAAAGGGTGGGCATTAGAAGTGGTACACTTGCTTCAGGGTTCTTGGGCTTGATTCCTAGACTTGTTTTTACAACTTTATTGGGTAATTAGATATAAGGTACATGCCCCCCCCCCCCACCCCCCACCACCATGTACATAAGATAGTTGAATGATTAGAAAGAGGAATCTGAATAATGGCCCAATAAGGGGAGCACGAATAGGACTCTAGTTCCATGGTAAGGGCTTCTCAAGGAAACATGTTAGATAAAATAAATAAATGAATATGCATTATCTGTGACACGGACACTCCCAAACTAGTGACCATGCACAAGAAAAGTCAATATCAAATTCATGGATTTAGTGTGTGCACTCTATTGTAGTCCAGTGTACTGTAGGTG
Organism: Actinia tenebrosa; assembly: GCF_009602425.1. The sequence continues at coordinate 148,026 of NW_022261937.1, forward strand.
TGTTTTGGGCCCACGCACACACATGTGATATGTATTAATCAATTATATACTTGTTATCAGCCAAAGAAAAAAGCCAATCCAAGTCCAGTGTGTGGGTTTTGTCTAGGATCTGGTGAAAAGAACAGAAAAGGAGAACAAGAAGAGCTGATATCATGTGCAGATTGTGGAAACAGTGGTAAATAAACAAATGAACATTGTATATGATTCTTGAGACACGTACACAAATGATTAAGTCTCAGATACATGATTCCATATTCCCTACAATTTTGCTTCTTCCCATGCAACTGTTGCATGTGACGTGCTCATTTCTTCTTCTGCTATATCGCACAAAACACTTACAAAAGTGGACTTACAGTACAATGTAATTTCCCTGTTGCAAGCACTGTCCCAGGCATTATTGCATCATTTGTCCCATCCATTAGAATATTAAATGTAATGGTACTAAACATTAGCTTGTCTAGGGAGACTTGGCAACAACTCCTTGTTTCATGATTGAAAATAAGATGTTTTTTAATATTTCCTAAGGTCATCCATCATGCTTGAAGTATTCACCAGAACTGACATTGAGAGTCAAAGCTGAGGCATGGCAGTGTATTGAATGTAAAACGTGTTCCATGTGTAAAGAAGCTGGTGAAGCTGTAAGTTCTTTAATATGATGTCAATTATTCTTAAAGCCTGGCTCTTACTAGCAAAATAAGACAACGCAAGCATGCATAAGCACAAGCACAAGTCCATGCAAGAGAAACAAGAATGTAGTTCTCTTTAATGGAGTTGCATCTGCTTATGTTGGCTTATGTCAGCCTATCTTGCCAGTAAGAACTACAATAGGCTTAACTGCTTATGTTGCATGTTATTGAATGGTTTTTCTCTGGTTTCATTGCTTTTTTTTTCTTGTACAAAACAAAACAATACAAAAACACCAGACAAGATTTTTCAACAGTTTCGGACCATGTGTCATTCCCTAGAGTATTATTTCTTTGTTTAATGGTTGTGCTTGAGAAGTTACATGGACAAAACTCAAACAAAGAATCTACAAGAATCTAAAGAAAATGACACATGACCTAAATTGGAAAATGTTTCTCCCAAGGTAAAAAGATCCGTCTTGAGCAGATTTGTTAGAGTTATGTACTACTCATAACTACACATGATGTATAAGCTGCCATTATAATAATGGAGACACTTACTTTCTTGTTCTCCAGGACAATCTGTTGTTTTGTGATGCTTGTGATAAAGGTTTCCACATGGAATGTCTTGATCCACCAATGACTGAGATGCCTAACGGTAAGAATCAGTTTGTTGTCAAGTGTTATCATCCAGTTGAGTGTAGTCTTGAGAAAGACTGCTGTTGGTGGTGACTGATGTTTCAGATTTTTACATCATAAAAAGGATACTATAAAAAAAAAAATAGTAACCCAATAATTCATGTTATAGTGCAAAAGGAGGTATGAGAGGTTAACCCTTTATAGAGATTACATTTTTATGGACTGAGGAAGAAACTGGAGAACGTGAAGAAAAGCCTCTTGATGAGAGAGAGAAACATCAAACAAACTCATTAGTTCTGTGTTATTACTACTGTAGGAAGCTGGGTTTGTTTTCTATGCAAGACAAAGACTCCTGGACGCAAGAAGAAAGGCCATGTTGAAACACCTATAGTAACACCACCAAGAAGAAAAATACAACCACAATCACCGGAACCACCCTCATCTGGGTAAGATATCGTTACTGTTTCTGTTTTACTTCACTGTCATTGTTGCCGCTCACTTTTATCACGAGTAGCAAATGTATACACCTAGGCAAATCCAGGATTTTGTCTCAGGGGTGGGGCAATTAAACCACTGATATGAGTCTTTATGCAAACAATTATTAAAACAAAAATTGTATAAAATTATTTTGTATTGGACATTTTCTAATTAAGGAGTTTGTAGTTTTCACACTTGTAAAAAAATGATGATGTATTTTACAGGATTTCATACATTAAACTTACAAAGGTTGACCATCTGAAATTTTTTTGTTGAATCATCATTTGTAGGCTTTGTCCCACTCCAGGCTGTGACAGTACAGGACATATCACTGGAAGATTTGCCTCACACAGAAGGTACAAATTAGGACAGTTATTTCTAACAAGATTTATAGCTATTGCATGAGGTTTTACTTGCACTTATTTGACACCAACAGACATAATTTCATAGAGTGTAGAGAAACTAGACAGATGAGACAGGATAACACTAGAATAAATAGAAGCACGTTATCAAAGTAAGTTATTTGCATTGATTGAAAGTTAAGTAGTGTAATAGACCAGGATATTTAGATAAAGAAGACAAGATTTTTTGTCTCAAGGTTTGTTTCACTTGTTCTTGATCTGATTATGAATATTTTACTGTTTTAGTGTTGGAGCTTGTCCTCTCGCTGCTGAAACAAAAAAAGCCGAAAAAGAAAAAGCTGAAAGTTTACTAGACTCCCCGAAAGCCTCACCCAGTCCCCCCTCAACACCTGTCACTGAGGAAGTCGTAGTCAAGAAAAGACCTGGCAGACCATCTAGTGTACATAAAGAAAAAGAAAAAACACAATGCACACCACAACCACCAACACCATCACCCAGAAAACATTCACATCTACCCCCAGGTTGGTTGATGTGGTATAAATATTTCAGCTTGGGTAATTAGGTTTGAGTAGGTATAAGTAGGTTGAATGGTGGTGGTACATCTAGGTCACACTCATTCAAGGGGTGACAAGGGTAGCATAAGGGATTACAGTACAGTGTAATCTAGCTTTCATCAAATCAAATTTCCAAACGAATCATTATCATTTATTTATTTATCTATTGCAGGAGTGACAGAAGGGGACCTTGCACTCTTCAAGAAAGCACAAGAAAAAGCTAATTCTAGTATGAACATGAACCCTGTATTAACACCTTCAGCTAACTCCAGATCTCCATCAAAGATCCAGTTTGGACGCTATGAGATCACCACTTGGTACTCTTCACCTTACCCTCAGGAATATGCAAGGTAAAGTTGGAACAATAAATTGTTTTATTCTGTGATGAATTACCATTTTGCATCAACCTTTCATTTTGGGGTTCAAGGGAACAGCTGTGCCCAGAGTTAGATCAGCCCAGTGGGTGTTTCGTGGTTAAATGAAATTAATGTTTGTTTCTTTGTTTGTTTTTGTTAGGTTAACTAAGCTATTTATTTGTGAATTCTGTCTTAAGTACATGAAGAGTGCTAGTATTGTACAACGACATATGGTAAGCTATAATATTTGAYACTTAGTTACATGTACACTGTACATGTAAGTAACAGCTCCAATCATAATCCTGTTCTGTTTTTCTTTACTTCAGACCAAATGCGGTTGGTTTCATCCACCAGCAAATGAAATCTATCGCAAGGATGATATATCAGTCTTTGAAGTAGACGGAGCTGTGAATAAGGTACACATCTCCATGTTGACCACAGATGAGCATGTTAATTTTTTTCTAGGTTTCACATAGCGACTGGCCAAGTTTTATTCTTTCTAAACAAAGATGCTACTGCTGCTGTTGCTGCTGTAAATGATGCTGATGCTTGTATGATGATGATATTGGTGGTACTGGTATGATGGATGATGCTTAAGATGATGATGGTGATGCTGCTGTTGATATGATGATGATGGTGGTCGTGTTGATAATGGTGATGATCATGAGGATGATGATGTTGATAATAGGCAGTATAAGATGATGATGATAATGATTGAGGTAGAGATAGTGATGGTGCTGCTGCTGCTGTGCTGCTACTGATGATGATGATGATCATGGTGACGATGGGGGTGGTGGTTATGTGGTACAGTAATGATGATGATGATGTTGCTGCTGCTGACAAAGATGATGCAAGTGAAGCCAGGTGGTGATGATGATGGTGATAAGGTAGCTGCTGCAGACAATGATGATAGTGATGATGATGATGATGATAATGATGAAGATGATGATGATAATACATTACATTGTGAATGTTTGATTAGATCTACTGCCAGAATCTGTGTCTTCTTGCTAAGCTGTTTCTTGACCACAAGACACTGTATTACGACGTTGAGCCCTTCCTATTCTACGTGCTTACCAAGAATGACAGAAAAGGTTGCCATCTTGTGGGGTACTTCTCAAAGGTTAGTTTTGATAGTAGCACAATTGACTAGAATCACATGTTGCGATACATTGATATTGGTGACCATTTGACTGTCAAAAATAGGATTTAAGGTTTTGCAAATTTTTTGGAAGTTCTCAGTGTTGATGGTAAAGGTGGTACTGGTGATGATGATGATGATGATGATGTTCATATTGTTTTTCCAGGAAAAGTCTTGTCAACAAAAGTACAACGTGTCTTGCATCATGACTCTGCCACCTTACCAGAGACAAGGCTTTGGACGACTACTTATTGATTTTAGTAAGCACTATCACTATCACTGTTTACTGTCTGTCTGCCTGCCTGCCTTTGTCTGTCTATAGAACTGTTTGTCTGTATTTCTGTCTGCATGCCTCTATCTGTCTGTCTTTTCGTTTTGGCCTATCTGTATCGATTAGTATGGAGCTGATCAGGTGTTATGTTCTTAGGTTATCTGTTGTCACGGAAAGAATCCCAACCAGGGTCCCCAGAGAAGCCGTTATCAGACCTGGGACTGATCAGCTACAGGAGCTATTGGAATAGTGTATTGTTAGAATACATGTATCATAATAAAGAGAACCAAGTAACCATCCGAGGTAAATATCCACCACACCATACCACACCACACCACACCACACCACACCACACCACACCACACCACACCACACCCACACCACGCCACGCCCCATTATATACCTAGGCATATATATACATATTTTCACCACTCGAAGATAAACTTCATGTTTATGTACTATACTCTATGTACTGTACACTCTACTATATTTATACTCGTTTCATGTACATCCAGGTATTAGCCAGGCTACAGGTATGGATCCTCATGATATCGCAGCAACATTACAGTTACTGAACATGGTGCAGAAACGGGACGGCAAGTAAGGAGCAATATTACATCTAACAATACACTCTTTATCTTGGGTGTAATGATTTCCCATTTAAGACCACCTGTCATTCTCTTGAGACTCTTTGTTCGACGGAGTTGTATCAATATTCATGTGCCTTCTCGTGCTCAACAGTTAAACAAAGAAATGATACTCTAGGGAATGATACTTGGTCAGAAAGAGGGAAACATTACGCCCAAGGTACAGAAGCTATTGCCCCCCTAAATCCCATCCCCCTCTTACCCCCCATCCCATGCCCGTAAAAATTAAACGGTCCCTTTCTTGCACCCAGCAAGAAAGAAAAGAAAAAATGTTACTTGTGGAATTAAAAATCTTTGAAACTTTTCAGGTTTGTGATCTGTACGAATCGTTGTGTGATTGATAAACACATGGAAAAAGTGCTTTCTCAGAATCGTACAACCCTCGATGAAGACTGCCTGCGATGGACACCACTAGTTCATACTAACCTGGCTCTGATTGATGAGGGAGATAAGATGACCAATGGACTAGAAACCCATGGTGGCAGAAGAAACAGACCTAGTGTAGCTGAAAGTGACCAAGACTTTGATATCGAACATATCGATGACGTAAAGGTCAGTAAAGTAGCCAATAGAGGAAATGAAATATGACGTGCCTTGTCCTGCGGTACCGTTACCGTGACGGAGCTGTGTCGAGGCTTTTGATTGGATGATATGTTACCTCGTGCGTTGTGTTTGGTTTATAAGATGTCGCTAATTCATTACGATGACAGTGCCGCGTACGGTTATAGTAGCGACCTTTAGATACGACGACGAGTACGAGATCGAGTACGAGTACGAGTTTTAAAATTGGTCCTGTGCACGTGGTTAACACTGAATCGTAGTCGATTCCCGATTTTTTACAATTTAAAGCTTTAATCTGCGTACACGATCACGACTACAAAAAGATAGTGCCTCTCTTTAAAAGTTAAAAACTCGTACTCGATCTCGTCCTCGTACTCGTCGCCGCATCTAAAAGTCTCAAGTAACGTTGCTGTGACGGAGCATTTGATTGGATGATTGTTTTATAATATGTACTGAGTCAATTCATACAGTACCGTGTTAGCGCCCGTTTGCTCTGCCGTTTCAAAGAATACAAATCTATTCTATACCTTGTGTTTGGGACTCATTTAGGCTCACATTCACAAGAGAAATGCCTCGATCAATCATCCCTATGATAATGCTTTTATAATATTGAATATACTAATGTGTTACAACAATCAATACAGGAAAGGCCTCAAGAGAACGGCGTCATCGTAAATGGAGACGTGGACATGGAAGAGGAGAAAGAAGACGAGGGAGAAGAAGAAGAAAAAATCGTACGACCAAGAAAAAGAAAACGAAGTGTCGCACTCTCGGACGCGGGATCCGAGGAATCTGAGCACGATGAACAGGATGAGAAGATTGAAGAACAGAATGATGGTGATGAGCATGAACAAGAAGATGAACAAGAAGAAAGAGAAGAAGAGGAGGAGGAGGAACAAGAAGAAGAAGATGAAGATAAAGAAGCGGCAGAAACCGAATCGAAGAAGGCACGAATATCTAACGAAGATGCGTCGAGCGAAGACGGAAGTGATTCGGAAGACGACTCGGAATCCGACGACGATTCTTCCTCTTCCTCTTCGTCTTCGTCGTCCTCGTCCTCGTCTTCAGAAGAAAGTGAAAACGAAGAAACCAAACCTAACCCAAATCCCAACAAGGCAAGCGTAAACGAGAACCCGGCACTGAATCGAGAAAATAATTCTTCTCTGAAGAACTCGGCATTGAATTACAGCTCGAGCAGTTTTCCACCTAATAATGGCGCGCAGTGCACTGACAGCCTTGACTTTAATAAAGTCATGGACCCCTACATCATAGAGTCGACCTTCTCGAACTTAAATTCACTCAATCCGGGAGTCAATTTGGACCACGACTTGAACACCATGGATTTCCCTGATACCGATAGCAGTGCGCTCATCAAGGAGTTATCCGAAGAGGTATTCTCCATTGGGGCACCCTGTGGAAATCGAAGCCCTAGTATTAGTGGTCAGAGGTTATCCGACGAAGATGATGCGTAAACTATAAAAGTGACGGTTTTTGGTTAGTACTTCATGTAAGACTACATGAAATGGCACTATTGGATTATTGATTATTGATTATTGATTATAACGTCCTGAAACCCTAATCGAAACCCTAACCCTAACCCAAACTCAAAAACACACTAACCTAAAACTTCATTAAGGAATAGTGCCATTTCATATAGTCTTAGATGAAGTAGTAAGGCTGTTCTTGATAGTTTTCTATAGTCATTAATGTTTTGGCGTGTTATACGCTTAGAAAAGGATTTTTAGTTAAGAAAGGTAGATATGTTAGTTTTATTCGTTTTCCTTTCATCAGATATTTAATAATTGTATAGTTGAGTGTCATGTATGTCCTATTCATATACTGTATTGTACTCGATTTTTGTCTTCCCCTCCCCTCCCCCCAAAACAGACAAATTTACCTTCTTGTCATACGTTTAATCATGAAGCAGTAAACTATAGATCCTACCTTACATTTACATTGTTATTATTAACATTACTGAGTAGCGTGCGTATAAAGCCCGATTCCAAGAGAAAATGAACTAAGAGAAGGAATCCCCGTGCCCCATCATGTGCACACTTTGATGCTATTTTTAGAATCTATTCTAAAAATATCATCCAATGATATCATTTATTTGATCGTTTGATTTTCTACACGCGCATAGTACGCGCGCGGTCTACACTGTTTGCCAACGTTTTCTTATGTTCAAATGTTCAAATCTGCCCTCAAGATGACGATGTAGGTCGAAAGCTTTGGAAAATAAATGTAAAAACACTCCAGAAAGTTGAACAAATTAGTACTTCAATTTTCTGTCATATTTGCCAAGCTTTCGACGTGCACATTCATATTCAGGGCAGAGTCGAAATAACGGAAAAACCCCAAAAACGTAATCAAAAAACGTAGAGCGCGAGCAGTAAATGCGCGTGCAGAAAAGCAAATGGTTTAAAAATAGCATCAAACTGTGCACATGATGGTTACAAGGCTATATAGGGGGGATTCCTTCTCTTAGTTCATATTCTCTTGCCGATTCTTAACCCTTTCTTAACAATCGGGTTGCAAGTAGTTTAGATTTTTATTTGGCTGTTATATTAGTTAGTTATTGGATCTTTCGTTGTTTTTGGCCATGGTGGTGTCGTTGCTGCTGCTATTGGTGTTGTTCTGACGCGCATGTCTGATGCGCATGTCTTGTAGTAGTATTGCGCATGCCGTTGATGCATGCTGCCCTTGTCGTTGCCGCTGCTGTTGTTGGGCTCCTGCTTGATGTTAGTGTTGTTGTCGCTGATTGTTGCTGATGGTTGTGGGTGCTTGGTGTTGTTGCTGGTACTGGATGGATGGTAGTGATGTAGTTTCTGTTGCTGATGGTTGTAGGTGCTCATGCTTGGTGTTGTTGCTGGTACTGGATGGATGGTAGTGATGTAGTTTCTGTTGCTGATGGTTGTAGGTGCTCATGCTTGGTGTTGCTGGTACTGGATGGATGGTA
>NW_022261937.1:165588-178677 GCF_009602425.1 Actinia tenebrosa
AAAAAATGTCTTTTATCTTCTTTTTTTCCTTTTTACACTAAAACAATTATTTGCCTCAGCCTCAGTGAATATCGGAGAATATTTACCTCGCCGCTCGAAGACTCCCGTCTCGGTAAATATTCCCCGATATTCACTTCGCCTTCGGCGAATAATTGTTAAATATTAACTATGGTCTACTAAAATTTTGACTTGCGGCAAAGCCGTATCCATAGTAACTTAAGGGCCCATTCGGCAGGTGAAATACTTGGTGTAAACGCTTATGTCAGGCATGTCATATATCAGTAAAAACGATCACGTACTATCGACGTCCGTCCACGCTGCTTAGCTTTGCCTTTTAATCATATCGACACAGACAAGAATTTGACCATGGACTTAGGAATCTTTATCAGTTTATTTTTAGATTCTGTTTCCGAGTGAAAATGTAGCCACAATCACTAGATTACATCGACACTATTAACATATGGCCAGTTAGCGAAATCATAGTAAATCTTTTATCTGCTATACCCAAACCCTAAAAAATAGATCAGAATTTTTTCAAGCGTAGAAGACTTAAACAGAAACATGGGATTTTGGCGAGTTCTGTCAATCACAAAAATGGTAACTCCTGGAGACTGCTCTATATTTATAAGTCTGATGGATATAAGCCAAAGCACGGCAAAACGTGCTTGACTGAATTTGTCCTTGAGCACAACCATAAAAACCACTTCGAGTGAATGAATGACCATTATTAAGTGCTGAGAAAACATGTTGTGTAGCGTCTGTGATATGCATTTCGAATAGATAATTGATAGAGGATCATTGAAACAAGAAGAATTATATTACGTATATGATGAAGAAATGGTGCAGTGGTGTAGTACTCACTATAAATATTTTTGATCTTACATATATTTCTTTTTTTATATATTTCATGTTTAAGATGTTGTTAATTATATATATTTATTTATATTCGTAATTATTTGTCCATATTTTAATCTATCTATGTAGGACCCTTCTGTAAATCACCTTTACAGGCATCGACGATGATGAATATTGTTCAGCTCGTCCGCTCTCAACGGGTGGATCTTAGTCTCAATTTCTCATTGACATCATAAAGCCACCCCCTCTTTTCGCTTATTATCCGTGCAATGCCTCAGATCTAGATCAGCACAAAAAATCATTTGCATTCTTCAGCGCTCGATAAATGCGGGAAAAAGCAATGACGAAGGTCAGGCTAGAATATATAAACATAGGCTAGAGTTTCCTTTGTACGAACAAAGAAACTTCATATCTTTTTGTGAACCTTGAATTCTGTTTGTTTAGTATGTGGATAGTTTCCTAATTTGGTTGCCATATCAACAACAACAACAACAACAACAACAACAACAACAAAAAAAGAGTTTAGAACGAGCAGGAGGAGTAGTTAAAAAAGAAAAGGATGTTAAAAACTATAACCATTGTGAACGTAGAGGCACCTTGCATAGCCACTTCGAAAACGGATTAAATTTTGTCTTCATGACATATTATTTCAATGTCACAAAAACGACCTTAATTCACTCCAAAGAAAGCGCGCAATTAGCAGAGCGGAGCGGTTCTATTTTTGTAAAATCAAGTACCTTTTAGCTTTTGCTTATCTTCAATATCAAGTTCTATAGTAAAGCCAGAATTTCCGATCAAAAAATACTGATTGACCAACACGAGCAATGAACATTTGGGCATTTTGTTAGCATGACTTTTGCGCGCTCGGATCTCGACATCTCAATAAGGATCTTGAAAAGAACCGTAAATATATGGCTTTCTGGGGAAAAAAGTTTTAACAGACGTCAAATACTAGGAGCCGTGCTAATCTTATCTCCGAGTATCGAAAAAGATGCAGTACGTTTAAAAAATATCGAAAAATTTCAAGAATCGCAAAAATAGGAAGCTATATGCCGTTCCGTTTTGACAAAAGTGCTTTCTCTGTTTCATTTTTTTCTTTTTTTCATTTTCATCTTCTTCAGTTTAAAATAATTTTATTCCGTTTTTCCATTTTGATCAAACAGTTTAGTTTGCTCATAACTGTTTGTAAAATTTATTGATATTTTTTCTTATGAATGTTGTTGATGTGCTGTTGCCATGACGATAGACCGACAGAACGTACCTGAAAATCTGGAAAACGTATAAGAAAAAGAAGTATTGTTATCGTGAAATAGCTAGAGAATAGCACACAGAAATGTGATAAATTGTCTTTGAAAAGTAGTTGTTTTTTTAAACCACAAATCCTAGTATAAACACTATTGTGACAATAGATGATTGCCTATCTATCTTATTTTCCAGTTAATCCCTGAATTGAATGGAAACCTCCATATCGTTGACCTGGATAAAATACGTGTTGATTACTATAATATAAGAGATTGGAATTTTTATTCTTTAACGGATTAGTTGAAATAATTGGTCTTTTACTCCTTTTTTTTTTTTTTTTTTTTTTTTTTTTTCTTTCTTTTTTCTTTTCTTCCGTATTTTTGAACTTGAACCACCTGCATTTCGCGAATGGATCTCTTCGTTTTCCCATTGGTTGCGAAGTTCTAATCTCTCCTATGATTGGACAGTCAAATGTCATTTCTAATGTGCAGTAACACACGTTTAAATTATAAGGTTTCACAAACGAAATGAGCAAAGTTCTGTTTATTTTGGTTGACATGGAGTCGCTTGAGGATATTTCCATGAAATTCATTTTTGGATACTTGTAGGAGCGTTTCGGTGCTTTGATATGGGTTCTGCTGCAAGTTCTGTTGGCTCTCCTCCCGGTTCAAGTCCAAGCTTACACCAACAGCATCAAACGACACCAATACATACGGCTGTGCCGATCAATACAAGCAAGATTCGAAAGGGTTCAACTGCTCCTATGAAGAAACAATCAAATGGGTTCATCGTACTAAGTTACGCGCCGACCAACACACCACTCGTGCGAAAACGAGGAAAAATCAAAACGGGCTTCCCAGAACATGGACTTATTCAAGACAAATACTTTCTCATCAGAGATCATTTCAATGGAATTGATCGGCTCAATACGTTAGAGACGTGTGGGGCACCGAATTTTCGTAAAGCTGGCGGATCATATCCAGTTTATGGCATGGGCCAACCTTCTAAAGATGGCCTTGCCTTGGTGATTGAAACCTTAATCTGCAACGGACATAAGGTAAGTCTTGTACTTTGTTGTCATATATGACCTAATAAGTTGGCGTTATTTCTTTACTAGTATGTGTAGAGTAGAGTTCAGAGTCGTTCCTTCTAGGCTGGATATAATCCTAAGCGGTGTCAGTACTACTTAAACTGCTTAAAAGAGTACTGCAAATATCCGTGACAATAAATTTGACACTGGAATATTTGTTAGGTTCGATGTATGCGGTTATCTTAGTTAAAAAGAGTGAAGAAATACTGTAGCTGATGACTCGTTTTCGTCTTGAATAAAAACCTACTAATGTTTACGTTTGTAGAGCTATTGGTCTTACATGTAATGTGTTGCTTTCGATTGGCGTACGTCGATCGTTTAGTTTTGTAAAAGGTAGTAATCTCTAGGCAAGCTTGTCGCAAGAAAACAAATTGTATGCAAATCTCCATACCACTTAGCTTGGAAGCTTGCTTCATGGGTTTTCACAGTTCTAATTTTTAAAGCTTTCTCTACCTATTGCTCTGTTATTATTTTTAATTATTGCTATTATCAGTTGACGTGTTCGTTCAACTTCCCTTTATTGTGAATCTAATATATTTCTTGTAAGTTTATTCCTGATGGGGAATTGCAAACAACGAGTTCTTTGTCGACCTAAAGATGATTAAAAGATAAGTCGTTGAATTCGGAATTATTCAAATTTCATATACTTGCTTGTAAATCTTAAAGGCTGGCAGATTTTCTTTTTTATTAATAATGTCTAATAGAAGAAACTATTTAAATCTTCTACAGGCAAATAGCTAGATATTATTTTGAGTTCTGAAAATATAAAAATTAAGCCGAAGATGGTGCTCTTTGATATAAAGGAGAAAATCTTGATTAAAAAGATTAAAAAACTAATTGATCAAAGTTGAATAGATATTATATAAATTGTAAGATGGAAAAAAATGCTATTATATGCATCAGTGAATATAAAAAAACTTTTAAACTCAATTTAAAAAAATACATTTTATAATTTAAAGGTAATTCAAGTCAGCTGATATTATATTTTTTTGGATATCAGAAGGTGATAATATGACTCTCACTTTAGCTGTAGCCAGTTTGTCTTTTACTTACCAACTTTTAATTCAAACGCGTTTTTAAAAGCACTTTCAGAACGATTTCGTAGGCTGTAAGAATTGATTGACAGCGATGTGTAATCCCTATGATATGGTAACTATTTACTTAAACTATAGAATATTGAAATTCAGAATCTTAAATTTAATACTTTTGGAATATTCGTTTTTTCTCCTTAGATTAAACTATGGCTGCTAGAATTAAAAAATTAATATATTGAAAAAATTTTTTGACATAATTGCTAGGTCACCATTGATATGAATTAAAATATAGACATATAGAATTACTTTCTTTTTACTAATGTTTAATCAAAAGATATGCAATCATTTTTAAATCTTGAAATTAATATTGATTTCATACAAGCTGTTTTATGTCAATCAAAATATTGAAATTAATTTTCCACTTTTTCAGGAAATAATTTTGTTGTCATATGAGTTAATAACTGTCATATATATATATATATATTCATTTTTGTTCTGGTGATGAAGGTTTCACTCATTTATATACTTCAATTCATTTCTAATGAATACTTCGTAACTAACTTGCATGGACTGTATAGCGGCTGACAAAGGTGCTTTCACATACTTTCTGTTCAATCCGTTGAGCTGTGCCACTCTGGACGTAGGTGTAGAAAATATTAAAGATGACAAACCTTGTTCAATTGTTTTGTATTCTTATCTTTTCAGGAAATTGTCTCTTTCAATCTACGAGAGGAACCAGTGATCTTCCTCAGCTTAAATCATGATTATATTCCTTACTCGCCACGAGACCCAGGTAGCCTTAAAGGGAATATTGCTAACTATGGAGTAAAACCAGAAGAACTTGCCGATACAGAAATTAAAATACGTGAAGAGGTAAAATGGATAATGAATGAATAAGATGAATAAATGAGAAATAGGGGAAGATATGGATATGATTAATATTATTGATATAGACACCTGCTTTGGCAAAGAACCAATCAGAAACCAAGTAAAATTATCTCAAGATTAGTTAATAAAGGAAATTAACCTGAACCAATTAGTAGCTTATAAATATAAGCAGCCTAATTGTTTTTTTTATAAACAAAATACTTTGAGGGGATTAGAAAATGACTCAATTGATTTTTAATATTGTTCTGTTTTTTTCTTTACCATTGACTAGGATTTAAAAACAATTATTGCATATCCAATCAGAATACACGGATTTTGATGGTCCATTATTAGTCTGCTATTTATTTATATTTATTTATTTATTATTATTTAGTCTCCTATTAAGGGACTGTTCATATTTATTGGTTGGAGGAGCTTCGTCAATCTTTAAGGGGTACCAAAGTTTTTTTAAAGCCAGACTTGGGGGAGGGGGGTGGGGACTACACGAAATATAAGATAGTCATCATATTTTATATCCTAATGTCTGTAATTCTGGAAGTTCTGGAAGGGGGGGGGGGGGGGGGGGGGGGGGGGGGGGGAGTGGAGTGAGAGAGGGGACAAATGAATTTTTGGTTTGTAAAGATGACGTTATTTTAAAATTCCACATAGCACCCTGCTGGGGGACGAGGATCCAGGGAGGTGTATTGGGTTTCTAGTGACCCCCCCTCCCCCTTGAAAATGAAAAATAATAAGAATAAAGAAGAAGATAAGACCTAAAAAGAACTCTTTGTGATGCCTTCCTAGATAACAGTCTCTCCTCTTCAAATCAGGGGCGGATCAAGCCAAAATTTTGGGGGGGGGGCTAATTGAGTTTAGGGGGGGCTAATTGAGTTTCTTCCGTCAACACAACAGAAAACATTATAAAAAAGCATTGTTTTTTTCTGCTGAAGGGGGAGCTTCAGCCCCCCTTTGCCCCCCCTGGATCCGCCCTTGGAAATTGCCCTAATAATAGATATGTCTGCCAGTATTTAAACTAACAGTGATGAGTATAAATAACTTATTTCTTTCTTGGTGGTAGATTATCAAGTTATCTGTAGAAGAAGGAGGCAAGTTTTATTTCTATAACGACGTCGAGAAATTTGACGATGAGCCTCATGCATATAACATATCATATGAAGAAAACGTCTGCGTCATGGATGAGATCTACAGCCGACAGATATTCCTGACCCCTTTCCTCAGGTATGGATGTCATACCTTGTCTATATCATGTGTTAACCTCTCTTTGAAAGTATAGATGTGGGGTGGGGTGGGGGGGGGGGGGTAGTGTAACMCTTAAMATTAAATGTTTGTCCTTTGTAACATTAAACAGCAAAAAAAACACAACCTTTACCATTAAACCCAGCCACCCATCTACGTTCTCCTCATTTCTTGGGTTGTCCATGTTTTTACTAGTCAAAAATGTTCTTTGTTATTTGGACTAATCACAAGAGTAGTGTACGACCCCTCCTGGATGCATTGCAATGCACAGGGAGCCCAAACTGGGTGTTTCTCACCACAAGGACCTCAACCTTTGATGATGTAACCATGGCAATAATATAACATGAATCTTTATGTCTAGGTTTTGCCGTGTTCCGATAACAGCAACCAATGCCCCAGAAGAACAAGACTTTGACCAGTTCATCAATGCCGTCAAGGACATCCCACAGGTGTTTGACACCAACTCGTCAGCTCCTTTGCCTGCTATGGTCTTTAACTGCCATGTTGGTCAAGGTCGCACGACTACAGGCATGGTGATTGGCTGTCTGATAATGTGCCATCGAAGTGGTTTTCCTGCTGAAACAAGGTATGTAACAATATTGTAATACTCTGTCTCAGCAGAGTCTAAGATCCTGGGTATAAGATCACCATCCTTGCAGCAGGGGCCGATCCAGGGGCGGTAAAAGTGGTGACTAGTCACCCCCCTTTTACTCAAATATCTCAGTTTATCGTTAGTATTACCATTAATTGGTTACCTTGGTTACCTGGCAATAGACCACTTTACCTTGGGCGCAAAATTTTGCCATTTCAGATCATATGTCATTCCCTAGATTATAATTTCTTTGTTTAATGGATGCACATAAGACACAGGAATAAGGATGCAATTAAAACAAAGAATCTTAGGCCTAGGGCAAACGTCAAACTTTCCATGCACCGAACTCAATTACATCAAAGAATGCCGTCTCATTATCACCTGATATCCATTGTTTTTAATGAGTTCGGTGCATGGAAAGTTCGACGTTTGCCCTAGGTCTTATTCTCAAGAGAATGACACGTGGTCATCTGAAATGGGTAAAAATTACCCCCAAGGTAAAGAGGTTAATTATGTATTAATTCATATATTTCACGCTTTTAGTAGTGAGAGATAATATCTATATTGTTGTGTTTTTTTTACAAAACATTATTTATTTAGTTCTATGGATCCTATTGCAATGGACGAGAATAACCCAAATTACGAGAAAGGCGAGTTTCGTTTGATCCAGCAGCTGGTCAAATCTCTACCAAACGGTCTGAAGATCAAACAAGAAGTGAGTATAAAGAACCATGAAACAGGAAAATGATAGCAAGGTGACAGAGCTTGGGTGTTGTGTTTCCCCTTTTCAGACCACAAGGCACAGTGGACGATCCAGGATTTTTTTAGGGGGGGGGGGGGGGGGGCCCCACCCAGGATTATCGCTCTAGGGGGGTGCACCATCCAGGAGGGGGGGGGGGGGGGGGGGGTGCACCATCCAGGGTTTTCGTTAAGAAGGGGTTGCGTCCTTTTTTACAAACTCAAACACCAATAATGCATTAATGTCAGCTCTTCTAGGCAAGTGTTTGCTCCCCCTGCAGCCATCCTCTAGATCCGCCCCTGAGTCATTCCCTTGAGGATAAGATTCTTTGTTTGAGTTGTATTCATATTTATGTGTCTTCTCGTGTGCAACCGTTAAACAAAGAAATGATACTGTAGGAAATGACACGTGATCTGTAATGGAAAACATCGCGCTCAAGGTAAAAAAGTCTATAGAGGCTTTGCACCATAACGTGATGGCAGCCATGACAGAAGGCAGGAACAATTGAATCTGTTCTAATCTGATTTACATGAGAAAGAATTCAGTTTCCATGGGGAAAAGACTTTTGTTGTGCCTCCTGTCATGGCTGCCATCACGTGATGGTGCAAATAAGCCTCTATAAGGAGTATTATATTATATATTAAATAGTGATCTTGTGAATATTGCAGGTTGACTCAGTAATCGACATATGCGCAGACATGACGAACATTCGTATGGAGATTGTAGAATGTAGAAAAAAGTTGCAGCATATTGACGGTGAAGAAGAGATCGAGGTAAGAATGGCACGTGACCCGCACTTCACGCTTCGCATGAATGTAAAAAGCTCAGTGCCGTAAGCGTGTCGTTCCGTGACCGTGATGTTTTCTAGAATTATAATTGGTTTGTTTTTTTCTCGCGCAATGTGATTCGTCCGACAATGCTACAAGGCTCGTACATAACGTGATGGCAGCCATGACAGGAGGCGTTACAATAGAGTCGTTCTCCCTTGGGAAACTGAATTCTTCTCATGTAAATTAGATCATGGCTGCCATCACGTGATGGTGCAAAGCCTCTATAGGTATAGAAGTCATGCAATGTCACGTTCTACATTCCAGACGTCACGCATCACCTCTACAAATCAAGGTCACTTTCCATTGCACATGTCACGCTAACTTACGCAAATGCTCATCCATCTCATCTACCTCCCTGAACTGGTTACACTACATCGATCTACATATGGTGCATATGTGTAGAGTTAAGTCGCTTTTTTTTTTCATTTCAGGGGCAGAATGGTCGAATTTATTGGCTGAAAAGAGGAATAAGTTACTTGGAGAGATATTTTTTCCTGATCATTTTCAATGCCTATCTTCACGAACAGGTACCTATTCATAATATAACTCAAGCAGGGGAAAATTATTACGTAGTAACTTTCCCTTGGTTAAGAAATTCAACCCTACCTTCAAATAGAGAAGATTTCGTATGAAGTGCTGCGCCGTGATCGGATCAATTTCATTGGCTGAGCAATGAACTCGCGCGCTATGATTGGTTGGACGTGCCTTGACCGTTACGGTACCGTGTCCGAGCAATTTCATTGTCTGAGTAATGAATTTGCGCCGCGGTGATTGTTTGGACTTGCTGTGCCTTGACCGTTACGGTACCGTGTCCGAACAATTTCATTGGCTGAGTAATGAACTTGCGCTGCGGTGATTAGCTCAAAGCGATGTCGTTTCCTCGTTTACTGGGTTTGTTTGTGTTGTGAGTTTCAGGGTCTCTCTTGGTCCGTTTTCCCAGCGTCGCCCTAAGCTCTTTCACTCACTAATTCTTTGATTTGTATCCAATATATTGTCTATTTATTGATGATTCTTTACTCGATCCTCTGAAACCATACTACAAATCTATGTGGAAGAGGGTTGAGTAGGTATTTGTTTCGTTCTCTGGATTCTAATGACATCATCTCATTCCAGTTCCCTCTAGTGTTCTCTCAAACATTCTGTAAGTGGATGCGTCATCGTCCGTGGTTATACCGAATGTTAAGCCACATTGACGTCATGGAGAAAGGTGTGACGTCAGAGTTCTTTTCCAAGTTAAACGAGCCCACGTGTTTGGTAAGCGGGCATTATAGTCTGAACCATGCGCATCTCGCTGTGATTCTAGACTCGCGATGCGCGTATTTTCGTATTGTAATTCTTTATGTAAATCTCGCGGTCTCACGAGCCAAAGGCTCCCGATTAAACGCTCGTTTCCCGAAGCATTGGTAGCGCTCACCACCCGTGCATTAAACTGATTGAATTATGAATGAATAAATGAATAAACTTTATTTTTATATTTAAGGTAGCGGATGAATATCTTGGCATTGATGTCCTAAGTACACAAAGAGAAGTTCAGGTAGGGCTCCTCAAGCTTCTAGATTGAAACAAAATCAATCGTGATCTTTTCGAGAGAAAGTCGGGATGCGCTCGAGATGTAGTCGTGGTACGATCGGGATGTTGTCGATATTCCGTCTTGGTGCACTCTTTCGAGTTTAAAAAACTAAACCAACTGCCAGAATTTAGAGAAACCAAAAGATCGTGTTATTTCTATCCTATAAAGAACTATATATATTGATTCAATCGTCTTGTTTTGCTCCAGGTGTCTAACTTCAGAAAGGTTCCTGGACTGCCTGTATACGGAATGAGTCAACCAGCCAGAGAGGTACAGTATTAATCAATAATGATTAAGGTTTTTATCAAATTGGAGGCAAACAGGCATTTAAATATTTTCCTCCCTATTGTTGATTTCATTTGTCTCCCATTTTCTCCCTTCTCCCTAATTTTTTCATCTTTTTCTCCCTCCGCAAACGAACGAAAAAAAAAGATATTTATCAATTTGGAAAATAATGATTATCGCTCTTTTCCCTTTTCATTGTGCCTCTTCCTTCTCCCAATATTTTTTCGTCGTTTCTCCCTCTTCCCTGTCCTTTTACAATGGTCGCTCCTCCCTTGTCCATGACCCGTTCCTCTGGCCGCTCTAGCCACATTACATCTTTACTAAACCACGTTGAAAACCTTACGTTTCAGGGTCTCGCCAAGGTCATCGAACTGTTGACGGATCCCAAGTATTCTCACCCTAAAGTGGTGGTATTTAATGTTCGGGAAGACGTAGCTATAGAATGTGATGGGGATTCATTTAGTCAGCGAGAGGTATAAAAAAATTTTATAATTAACAACCATCGCTCCCCATACGGGGCTCTTCCGTGAGGTTCCCTCCACACGCACTACCACTACATTCTATATTTACAACATACAACACTCGACTCACATGTTGCTTTTTATGGAGGGAGGAAAACCAGAGAACCTGGAGAAAAACCCTCGTGGCAAGAGAGAGAACAACACATCAAACAAACTCAACTCACGCGTTGATTTTATGGGGGAGGAAAACCAGAGAACTTGGAGAAAAACCCTCGTGGCAAGGGAGAGAACAACACATCAAACAGACTCAAGCACGAGTGGCGTAGCGATGATAGAGCCAGCTCCCCCCTCATCCATGCTACTGGAGTTCGACCCAGACTCGGTGTCTTATGTGAGTAGAGTTGCTTGTTGGTTCTCTCGTGTGCTGCAAGGGTTTTCTCCGGGTTCTCCTTTTTTCCTCTCTACAAAAGTCATCAGCTTTTAAATACCAATCTGATCATGGAAGAGGACGACAGGTTTGTTAGCCACTGGCTATTAAGCGCTACCCTCGTAAAACAAGGACTATTTATTTATTTTTATGACATACTTTCATGTTTCTAACTCGAAATTTTCTTTGTTTTACTCTACAAGCTTGGTAGTCTCGCCCAGCACATCCCTTACAAAGGACTACAGTATTTCGAGCTTGAGGTTCGCATAACAGTTGCTCTTAAATTTCTAGCTAAGCAATTAACGTTCATTCGATGACAATTATGTTGCTATTATTTTATACAGCGTATGGAGAGTGAGCTGAAGCATAGGGTTACTGTAGGTGGACAAACAACACCAGTTCAGGTTAGTAACGTAACGCAATGCCTGCTTGCCCGCTTGCCCGCTTGTTCGCTTGCCCGCTTGCCCGCTTGCCCGCTTGCCCGCTTGCCCGCTTGCCCGCTTGCCCGCTTGCCCGCTTGCCCGCTTGCCTGCTTCAGACCTAAGTGCTGTGTTAATGATATCAATTATCCGTTTCAGGTTTATATGGACATCAAAGACGCCTACGAAACAAGACAGTTCAAGAGTGTGTTAACCATGAGAGAAATGCACGAAAACCAGATGGAGAAAACACCATGCCTTGTGTATTACAGATTACCGGTGCCCAAAATGAGAATCATCGAGGAAAAGGTGCGTCTTTATGACATAAGCAAATCTAGGGGAATAGCGAATCCATGGGTCAGTTGAGTTCCATGGACCCCTCCCCCACCCCTCTCCTTGTGAGATCTTCAGAATGAAACTGGAACTCGCTTTTTTGAAGGCGATCGCGCCAGCTTTTTCTTCGTGGGCGTCATCTTGGAGCCCCCCCTTTTTGAAAGTCCTGGATCCGCCACTGTGAATGACCGTTATTAAGTGCAGAGAAAACATGTTGTCTCGCGTCTATGATATGACCTTCGCACAGATAATCGGCGTCCATTTTGGACCCTCTATTTTTAAGATCCAGTACCCACCACCTTAGAAGAGTCTCTTTGGGTGTCAGGGTACCCCCTTTCTGACCACAGGATTTGTCTCAGAATGTGGAAAAATATAAAATCTCCCAGAATGTAATAAGATTGATATGTTTTTCGACCACATGTGCAATCATTACTTTGTTAACTAGTGTTGCTTGAGAAAATACATAAATATTGACGAGGCCTGAAATATAGAAATATTGTTCCATAGTTGAGGAACCTTCTGGTCTGAAATAGGAAAACATTACGTCGAAGAAAGAAATTTCAATTACTGTTTGCGTATTATTTTTCCAACATTTCCGTTCACCTTTGAGAGCTTTAAGTAGCTCAGGAACAGCTATAATGGCTATGACGTTACAATTTCCGGATGACATAATTGAGATGACGTCAATCTGTAATAAAGGTTTAATACGATGCCATTAAAAGCGTGTTCTTTTTTTGTTTTATCATATGCAGGATTTGGATCGGCTTATGTCGATAATTAATTCGTTGAATGAGATTCACACGGATGAGGACGGCCCGGCGCTTGTATTTTTCTGTGAATCTGGACGCGAGCGGAGTACGACTGCTATGACTGTAGCTTCACTGATTTACTGCAATAAAAAGGTATTAATAAAGGTTACTATTTGGGCTGATCTAAGTCAGGGCACAGCTAACTCACAGATTGAACCCTGAAACAACCTCTGCGCTGATCTAGGTCAGGGCACAGCTATCTCACAGATTGAACCCTGAAACAACCTCTGGGCTGATCTAAGTCAGGGCACAGCTATCTCACAGATTGAACCCTGAAAC
>NW_022261937.1:183552-201147 GCF_009602425.1 Actinia tenebrosa
CTGTTTTTAACCTTGATAAATAATTTGTAATTTTGTTTATGTAGATATGTGATATTGGGTACTTATTGATAAATATATTTATCAACTTGAATGGTCCATGAATACTGATATCAATTTTTCTTACATATCAGAAATGCCATATTTCTTGTGTATTGCCCTCAGATAGTCGTTGTCAGGTGTCAATAACTGTTTGAAGCGCTAGAGAAAAGAATAGAATATGGTCATATTCAGAAGATGTATTAGTGGATAGTATTCTCGTTTGCTGAAGGTAATTTTCACTTCATTACGGACGGTATGTTTATACTTATATTATTCTACCTACACAGAGCAGACGTTTGGGTCTTTGGTTTCCGTTAACCAAGAACGTTATATAACCCTCCGATTTCTCGTCTTTAATTACTAAGTCAAATAAGCATCTTCTTTCTTATCATCAACATCACCAACATCATCATCACCATCATCACCATCACCATCACCATCATCACCATCATTATCATCACCATCTTCACCACCATCATCATCATCACCATCACACCACCATTATCATCACCATAATCACCACCATCATCATCATCACCATCACCATCACCATCACACCACCATTATCATCACCATCATCATCATCATCATGACCATCACCATCATCACCATCATCACTATCATCATCCCCATCATCATCACCATCATCATCACCATCACCATCACACCACCATTATCATCANTCATGACCATCACCATCATCACCATCATCACTATCATCATCCCCATCATCATCACCATCATCATCACCATCACCATCACACCACCATTATCATCAACATCATCATCACCATCATCATCACCATCATCATCACCATCATCATCACCATCATCATCACCATCATCATCACCATCACACCACCATTATCATCACCATCATCATCACCATCATTATCACTATCATCATCACCACCATCACCATCATGCATCACCACCACCACCATCATCATCATCATCATCATGATCATCCATAATCAGCATCCACAATCATCGTCATATTATTATCGTCATCATCGTCACCACCATCATTATCACTATCATCATCACCATCATGCATCACCACCACCACCACCATCATCATCATCATCATGATCATCCATAATCAGCATCCACAATCATCGTCATATTATTATCATCATCATCATCATCACCATCATCGTATTATAGATGCATTTGTCTTAGGTACCTGAGAGAAAGATCCTTTATAGTGATACATCTTATAGATAGCAAAACCAGGTACAAAAACCAAAGACGCGACACACAACATCCAACCCATGAACTCGGCCCACGGAGGAAACTGATGGTCGCCATAACTGATTCCTTCCCAACTAACACAGTTCCAAATAAAGATGATCTGCACAACAGATTATTATATATAATGTTAATAAATCACGCTGGACTCAATGTTATCGGGAATTGGCTTACCTTACCAGTATATCACAGAGTAGACTGCATACCATATATTCGTGAAAAAGTTAACTAACAAAATCGTGTACAAATTAGTGCAATTTTTTGTAGGTCTAGGGTCTACTTACTAATTTGTACAAATTTGTGCAATTTCTTACAAAGGTTTTCTCGGATATATGGTATACACTGGCTATAAACTATGGTTCAATTTTACGTCTTCGMTATTTTAGGACAAAAATAATCCTGTGAAAGTATCGGGGAAAGGAGGAGGCTGTAGGCTATATATAATCATTTAACTAGTGATTGACTTTACCAATATGATGAAGGGAGAAATGTATTTCCAACAGACCAAGTAAAATATGTTGGGTTTTGAGCCGATCATTGATTCGATGTCTCTACTAAAATTATCAACACCTGCAAGACAAACAAACAAGAATATTATGAAGCATTTAAACGGTAAATTACAATCGATATGTCCATGCAATAATGGCACATAATGTGGCTATCTTGTTAAGAGAATGTCGTTCTTGTATCGCAGGGCTACCACACCACGAAATATTAAATTGATAATTTCATTTCATGTTTTTGTAACTTGACTGATTGGAATAAAAAACCTTTGCCTGGAATGACGTCATCTAACTTCAACCAATCAAAGCTTGCACTAGCACGTAGGTATGAAAAGTTTGCAGGGGTTGACTCCATACAGTTCAACCAATAATGATGCACTAGCACGAATTAATGTATGAAAAAATTGCCTGAGATGATGTCATCCAATTCAACCAATCAAAGCCCGTACTAGAACGCATGCTTGAAGTCACTGATTAGCATAATCACTTTGGTTCAAAATTTCAAAGGTCGAAAGTAGATCCAGTGCACTTCTAATATTTTAGYACTGTGCTGCTGTACTCCCCCTGACCTTCGGTTGTTCTCCTTGTTTTTTTCATCCCCTCCCTCCCTCCCTTGCGCGGTTTTGGTTCTTTTTAGAGCCTCTCACGTTTGTCTCCAGTTCTCAAGCAGAGGTACAGTGAAAGAACCGTGAATATAACACTGCTAAAGCACCGTTACAATAAGTAACGCCAGCGTACTAACCGTAACACCATCCAATGCCAATGACCTCCAAGAGAGCCACTAAGACGAGAGATATCCCTCCTGCCTGATAGTCAAACATCTGGAAAACGTACATTCCACCCTGTTGTCATGGAAACAATCATCATTAGAAATACATGTCCACTATGAGTTATAGAGGCTTTGCCTTATCACGTGACGGCGCCCAAAGATACAGCTTGGACTGCCTGTGGTTAGATAACA
Organism: Actinia tenebrosa; assembly: GCF_009602425.1. Next base: position 186,307 of record NW_022261937.1, read on the forward strand.
GAACCATAAAATCTCTCTTTGCTCTCGGAAATTGCTTTCTTTCTCAGTAAAACGATTGTATTGTTTCTGACATCTAACATGGCTGTCGTCACGTGATGGTGCAAAGCCTGCATAGAAATGCATATTAGTGGGGTATTGCGTCATTTATGTTGCTACATCTGATAGAAACGATRCATATGTTGCTATGGAGGTAGAGTTTGAATAACTTGGTCCAAGAAGAGATCATCACGTGACGGCAGCCATGTTAGATGGCAGGAACAATACAATCTTTTTACATAAGAAAGAATTCAATTCCCAAGAGCAAAGGGATTATATTGTACCGCCATCCAACCACAGGCAGCCCAAGCTTAAGTATGGGTACTGGCGTGATCAACTCCATTGATTGACAAAACCGTTTTGAAAAAGAAAAAAATTTATTTTATATAAAAGATAAATAGATCAACTTTACTTTAGCAGGATAAACCATTTACAAACGAAGCTGGTATCTAGAAGGGCCCTCTGAAATTTTAGAATACCAAAAAATGAAATGGGATCCCTGTGTCTTCAAAGTAAAGAGTAAAGACTAGTAACGAGTTTTACCTGAGTGATGTTTGATAGGCCAATCACGTAGCAGACAAGACAGAATATCAGCGTGATATGAGACTTGTATCGTCTACAACCCTTGTACGAGTCAGCGAGTACAGTAGTGACTGTCTCGACACCCACAAACTGACTGTCAAGACCGAGGTTGAACAGCATAAAGAAAAATATGAAGGCCCAGAATGGGGAACCTGGCATCTTTTTGATTCCCTCGGGATACGCGATGAAAGCAAGCCCTGGGCCTGAAAATTACGGGATTGGGCAAAGTTCAATGCTGAATTCCGAGGTTGAGGAAAACTGGGTCGAGTTTGCATTGCAGTGCATTGTGGGAATGTTTTAGGAGACAAAAATCTCCCTCACTAACGTAATACAGCATTACAGTACCTTGTCTTCYTCATTAGCTTCTCTTGTTAGATCAGCCAACATGGCTTATTATTCATATCTCAAGGGATTTTGAGTCACATGGTTGCACACACTGTATACTATTCTTACTGATAACTAGATGACGTACCAGATTTGACGACATCTTTGACCTCCAGTCCCAATTCATGCGCCATGAAACCCATCATAGAGAAGATAACAAATCCACTAAAGACGCTGGTAGCACAGTTGATGAGGGAAACGATAAGAGTGTCTCTGTATATAGAAAAAGAGTTGATGAAGGAAACGATAAGAGTGTCTCTGTATATAGAAAAAGAGTTGATGAAGGAAACGATAAGAGTGTCTCTGTATATAGAAAAAGAGTTGATGAGGGAAACGATAAGAGTGTCTCTGTATGTAGAAAAAGAGTTGATGAGGGAAACGATAAGAGTGTCTGTCGTTCATGCATGTTTTTTCGGGTACCCCCTTCAATCGTTAAAAAAATCTTCCCAATCCTCCTTTTGACCTTTGAAGGCCCCCCTTGCTCCACTAAAAAACATTTGAGGGCCCCCCACTTAAATAATGAMTAGTCCCTTACTCTTACCTTTGACAGTTGTTGTGGAACTTGTTGTAGCTGCCATAGGTGATGAGACCCCCAAAACCAACACTAAGAGAGAAGAATATCTGACCTGCAGCATCTACCCACACCTGCAAAACAATAGAGAGTAATAGATATTAGTGATGTATACCATGGAATATACCATGAGGCACTTAAATTTTCCAGCATCCTTTAAGCCCCGTTTACACTGGCGATTTTTGCGGCGATGTTTGCTGCGATTTTTGTGGCAATTTCCGGAAATATGAAATCTTTTGTCTCATCCTTCAAAAGAGACATTCGTCTAGGAAAATCTTGGTATCCTGAAAAAAACTTTACAAGTAAATTCTTTACCATTATTAATTACTGACAAAATCGCAAACAAAATGGAAGCAAAAATCGCCGCAAAAATCGCTAAGGAAAAAGGGGCTTTAGAGGAGTGTGTTGTCACTTCACATTCAGAAAAGCCGCCATTTTGTTGCCACGAAAAGGAGGGGGCCTGATCCCCTTGGACCCTCTGCGTACGCCCCTGAACATGCAACCACCAAGTGTCAAATATGGGTAAAAGTGAAGTTACGATTAACCTACTTACACCAGGTGATGTGAGGAGACTGAAGTCAGGCTTGAGGTAAAATAATACTCCTTTGCCAGCCCCTTCCAGGGTGACTCCACGAAAGAAGAGGATGATTAAAACGACGTATGGAAAGATTGCCGTAAAATAAACGACCTGAAAAAATAAAGCATTTAACCAGCAATGAAAGGCAGAGGCAGAGGCAGAGGCAGAGGCAGAGAGTACGTCGGTACCTTTCCGGCCGATTTGATTCCCTTCCAAACACAGAAGTACACGACAATCCAAGAAAGTAGCAAGCACATCGCCAGCTCAAAACGAACTTCGCCTGGTTTGTGGATGCCTTCTGTTAATTGTAGCACTTTGCGCCTGTAAATTAAATATAAAAAACATATACAATTAAATAACTATATGATATCATTAGTGCAAACCATCATCTAACGCATGCGCAAAGGCGATAAGTACGTCACGTATAGATTAAATTTAACGTACTGTGGCCTGACCGTGACGACGCCGTGTGGGCGCATTGTGATTGGATAAGCAGTGATTTCAAGTGCTGTGATTGGTTCAAATGTTGTCGTACTCACTCGAAAAACTCTTCTTCTGGTGAAACCAGCTTGAGGGGTGCTGAACAGTTGGCGGTGCAGTTGAGTTTACGAGTAATACTGCAAGATAATATGCAAAGAGTAAACATTGGTTTAAAACGATACCATGGCAGTATTCGAACTTCGTATGCTATTAATCTATATTAAACAAATAAAACAGCTTTAACAAATAAAAGCTGTCTTATTCGTCTTATCATATAGTTACTTTTTTTATTCCGGCATTGAATTTATTTACAGAAAAAAGAAAAAAAAGAAAAAAGAAAAGACGGTCGCAGGATCTAGCAGCACTTCCCGTTCGCGGATGGCGTCATCACTGTGCTCCGTTTACTAATAAAGCATACACAGTTTTCGATCAATCAAAGCGCAACAACAAGGTGAAAGTCCAAAGATTGAATTAGACACTTTTTGCGGAGGGAGGAAACCGGAGAACCAAGAGAAAAATCTTCCAATTACGGGAGAGAACCAACATGCAGCTCTACTCGCATATGACACTTAATACTGGAATCGTACCCAGGTCTCGCGCATTGGTGAGAGGGAGAAGCATTAGCAGCACACTCTACCCTTACTCAGTCCATGGTATAATACAGGATATACCACACCTACCTACAGAATTCAGTATTCCAGGCGTTACTACAATCCTTCCAGGGCACGGTCGCTCTGAATGAATCAAACATGTAGTAAAATGACCAGGCCATAATTACGTTGTAATACACACTGCACAGGAAGGTAATAATCGTCATGGCAAAACCAATACCTGTTGAAATATAACAAACACGTGGCCTAAGAATAATTAGTTAACGAACTGACCAACGGATACACTCAACCACACCCCCATTCATTGGCGTTCACTATTTTGTTGTGACGGTCAGTTAGTGTATGTGACGGTCAGTTAGTGTATGTGACGGTCAGTTGGTGTATGTGACAGTCAGTTAGTGTATTTGACGGTCAGTTAGTGTATGTGACAGTCAGTTAGTGTATGTGACGGTCAGTTATTGTAGGTGATTGGGGAGCAATGTTTATATGCCGTGCTGATATGTTGCATGCGAAAGGAGAATTTTGTAGAAGGGGCGGATCCAGGATTTTTTTCAGGGAGGGGTGCTGCGCACAAAGTTAACCCAGGGAGGGGTGCACCCTTTAGAATCAAAGGGAAAAAAACAGTATTGGTTGTCTTCGAAGGGGCACAAGGTGGAATCAGGGACGGATGCGCACCCCCTGCACCCCTCCCCTGGATCCGCCCCTGTGTAGATACTAACCTCCCATCAGTGGAGATACTACGGTCCAAGCTTTAACGACACCTTGAGCTGTGTACTGTCCTAGGGCGACCTCGAGGAARAAGATTGGAATACCGCAGAAGAACAGACATATGGCGTATGGTATTAGAAATGAGGCTGTGGAGAAAGAATGAGAAAAGAATAAATAAGGGATCTTCTGTTTGCCATCCTTACCCCCCCCCCCTCCCCACCACCACCACAATTAGACAATACAAATTAAACTTTATTCATTTCGACAAATATTGGTTGTACTCAATCAATGTATTACAGTCATTAGATATTTAGATCTTATTTCCATTTGAAAAGCTTAAATGCAAGCGTAATACAAACGCTTAAAATATGATATTTAAATAAAAAATAAAAATAAAAAAAACCGCTCAAAATACGATATATATTTATGGCTAAAAATATCACGAAAAAAACATGAACAAATGAAGTTTTTAAACTGCGATTGCTTTTTGGGGCGTTAATTATTTTTGCGTCATCAAAGATGCCGTATATTAATTCGGCTGTATTGATCTTCTTGGCTTGAGTATTCCTGCGTACAATGAGTCAATAGGACTTGAAGAGATTGGTTTATGTTATGTTTGTACAACGGCTCGTTGGTCATCAACAAAGAAAATAATCAAATTAAGTGATAATTTTTTATAGTTTAAAACTTCTAGGCACGCAAGAAAATTTCTGGTACTAAAACTGATGGCATAGAATATTTCTTACTTTTAATTCCATTTCTGATACGACTTAGCAGCATTTTCTCTCTAGATTACTCCTTATCAATAGGGCTGAATTCGAACTCTTATTATTCAAACAACAATATCAAATATGTTGCGTTCCTGTGAAGATCTGAACCAGAGAAATGTCAGCTATTAAACATTCTGAACCTAGATAATTTAGATATTGCAAAAAAGGCGTTCTAGTGAAAAATGTGAACTTGGGCTAGAATGGTCAAATGAGCCATGACAAGTAGGCATACTTTGGCTCCGTACAATAACTTTGTTGGATAAATAATACTTTTCTGTACTTTGGCGTTAAATTTCAATGCAAAATAATCTGTATTCTGGCGAAACCTTTTTTCTTTCTTTCTTTCTTTCTTTTTCTTTTCTTTTTTTTTTGTTTTTGTTTTTTGTTTTTTGTTTACAAATGTGGAATCTCGTTGTACTAAAGGTGAACTTAAACACCATGATAGTTATTTTATGTACTAACCAAAAGAAATTAAATCATCATACCTCCACCGTTCTTGTAACAGAGGTATGGGAACCTCCATACGTTCCCTAATCCAACGGCATACCCGACACAGGAAAGAATAAAGTCCATCTTATTCGACCAGTTTTCTCTTTCTTCTAGCTTTACTTCTGCTTTTACATTATTTGGGTCCTTCTCGATAGCTTCAGCTAAATATGTCCTGCTGTTGACATTTCGGGGATAGATATAAGAGTCTCTAGAGGTGCCTGCCATGGTGAAATGATCCAACAGGCGAGAAGGCGAGTCTTTTCTTGCCAATAAGAGAATGCAGCTATGATATAACTGCTAAAATTTTGATTTTCTACGTGTTATAATCCGTAATATACGCCTGCTTCATTCAACTGGAAACAATTAAGTAAATGCAAATTAAAATTCGCATTGAACTGAGATGTTTAATTTTGAAAGAATACGCCTGCTAGCTCAGTTAACAGACCTTGACCTAATGAACAGCTGTGGTTGGACGTAAAATAAATCCTAACAGCAGGTCATGATAGCTTTCCAAAGATAACTACAGCCTAAGACCTCTGGGTTTTTTGCCTTCTGCAGGCATCCCAGCCACTTTTTAGACAAATTTGATAGGAAATATAGGCTGTGCAAGTCCTAAATATAGGAAAATATAGGAGTTTTTCCCAAAAATATATGCACTTTATAGGAGCTAAAATAGCTTTTCAGTGGCGTAACCAGGGATCTTGCAGGGAGGGTGCACAGGCAATGATTTATTTGCAGAACCAAATAAGCCATAAAAAAGACAGAACCAAAAAAAAATAAAATGCAATATGCTAAACAGTGTAAAATGTAAATGTATCACTCAGCAGTTGTCCTATTTATAGGAAATATAGGTTTTCTTTAAATATAGGCTCTTTATAGGATCCTATACAAATTATAGGAAATATAGGATATATATGCAATAGAATTTTATTGAATGATTGTTCACTTCGTTTTTTGCATTTGATTCTGCAAGTCCAGCATACCTCTTTAGTTTAGTAACCGAGACTGTTGTGACTTGGAGATCTACTCCTTTGTTTCCTGTTCTACAAACCTCTTTCGAGCTTGTATTAGTTCGGGTTTGTACTAGGAGGTACAGACCTAAGTTCAAGGGCGGATCCAGCCAAAATTGTAGCGGGGGGACTAATTGAGTTTGGAGGGCTTCAGTTGTAGCAGTTCAGTAGTGTAACCTACAGCGCAATTTGAAAAATGTTGCGACACAAATTGCAGCAATCGTTGCGAAAAGTAGAATTCGTTTCTACTTTTGGCAACGATTGCGTCTCTGTTGCACCGTGTAGACACTCTTGCAACTTGTTTCGCAAGACAGTTACGAGACAAGTTGCAAAGAAACTGCAACTTGGCAATGTCTTGCAACAAAATTGCTAAAGAAGGTTGAAAGGATCATCGCTTTGTGTTAAACCACCTTTTCGAAAATTTGAAATTTTCATTTTATTTAACATTTATTTGAGGATTTTACCAACATTTTTTAACATAAAGCAAATATTACAAAAAAATATTCCTAACAGTTTCATCCCGTGAAGTTTACATTCGCAAAAATGGAGAGGAGTACGTCCAACTTTAAATTAATTATTCGTATAGGCCTCGAGTACGATTCGTAATTAATAGGTACGTGTGATGTTTCAAAAGTTTTTGTAATTGGCGAGTGAAATTTAAGAACTTTTGAAACATATATACGAGTACCTATCATAATATACGAGGTCGTGCGATTTCACTTATGGTACACTCAACGAAATTGTCGAAAAGAGAGGTATATAAAATTGAATCATATATGTATATATTGATTTATATATATATATATGTATAATCTAAATAAATCAAGAAAAAATCTAATGTAAAGTGATTTTCATAAACCAATACCATTAGCGTGTAATAGTGAAATAACAAAAGAAAGCGATGGAATTAGGGTCTCCTAGTTTATATTAGTCTAGTATGTATTTCACGGGTTTATGAAAACCTCTCTAAAAATAGATATTTCATTAGATATTTAAAGGTTATTAAGGATTTATCGTACTCCTCTCGACCAATCAGAATCGAGTAATTGTGTTGAGTGTACTATTTGGTTAAATAATGCAATAATTGTAATTTAACTTTTTCACGGGTAAACGTAAAATATTTAAAGCTGGCATATACATTAACCATGTAGAATAAGCTTGGTGTGTTTCATATATTACTGGCTAGACAAGGATGGAGTGGGAGATTCGCTATACATACACTATTACAATCTACAGCTATTTCAAAAAACACGAAGTCTGTGACTGCATGTAGCTACCGCTTTATAGGCCAATAATAAAAGCAATAAACAGTAAAGTGAGTCACGATCGAAAAGAAATGGAAAGAAAAAAAAAAAGATTAAAATAAGCGTAAAAACTGAAAAAGAAGAGTTGCGTAGTTGGCAAACCAAAAATAGAAACAAATGGTAATAGCGAAATTACAAGTGTTCACAAGTCTACACAAACTATGAAAACAGAGGGCCAATGACGTTGTTTCTAAGGTATCTAAGAAATTCTTTTTACCCCACAATTTCTTTCGGTCATGCAATCGCCAATCACTGATCGGCATTCACCTCTCCAACCTTTTTTTGAAATAGCTGTAAACTACAAAAGAGTTTGTCAGAATAGTAAAATAAAATTGGCTTCTTTTACATACGATAGTGGCTTTAAAAAGATATAACTAGCTAAAAACTAGTGTGAGCTGYGTCGGTGTTTCTAATGAAACAGTAATGATRAAAAGGTAAATTATACACCGTGAAAAGATGAAAAAACTTACTGACGTTTCGGACGCTAGTCCTTCGTCGGAGTAAAAGAGAAAGAAGTGGTAGAAAGGAGTGTATATATGATAGAATAAGACAAAAGAAACCAATGAGAGCAAGGTAGGCAAGGAAACAAAAACAAACAATCAAAAGACAAAAGAACTATAGTGGCTTTAGTTTAGAGTGATTTTACTTGGCTCGTAAAACGAAGTATATAATTGGTGACTAACACTCAAAGTAAAACAAGTTAAACTTTTTCACAGGCCAAGTAAAATCACTCTCCTTAACTCTATCACTTCATTTTGCAACACTTTTACTATACATACGTTTTGGATGATATTCACATGATTCGAGTATGATAAATAAAATACCGGTCACTAATAAGAGAGGGGGGAGGGTGGAGCAAATGGGGTGTAGGGAGGGGGGGGGGGAGATGTAAGGAGAGAAAATGGGTGTTCTTTAAATTTATCCAAGCACATTGCAAAAATATGGTTTGTAAAATGAGGGTTTAAAAAAAATTGAGCATGACGTACCTCCTTTTGCACCAGTTCCCCTTTGAAAAACTATGTGGCAGGTCCCTTAGAGGGCACGACTGAATAATCAACTAGGTTTGATTCATATCAGTGACTCAGATAATTTTTTTTCTGAGGTCTCTCAATTTCTCTGTAATACGACATTCGTCTCTGATCAATACCAGCAAAATTAACGAGCATATTTATCATATAAGGGTTTTTAAATGCAAGTAAAACATATCTGTGTTCAATACTAAATAATGAACTTACATCTCAAATACCCTTAGCTTAAAGTTTACACACATTATTTATATTCTAATATAGTGGTTTTACTTGTCCCTGAAAGAATAATAAGCATAATACATAGAGGTAGCTAACAACTCCATTGTTTTATCTCGCAGTTTTACTTTGTCTGCAAGTCCCTTATTAAACAGCTTGGGCATCATGGGCAAAATTAAATCACTCCATTGGTGTGATATATTTTACGATTTAATAGTATTTACTATTGTGGTTAACAGGATGGTCATCAGTCTCAGTATTGATGCTCCAATCATTCCCAAGAGAGTCAAAAGACAAAAACATGGCGGCCACGTTGGTGCTGTTAAAAAATCTTTTGTTAAATGGCACCAACGCTCCCCCGCGATGACAGATCTTGTAATCTAAGAATCTAGTGTAATAATCCTTTGATTTCTGAGAATTTCAAATTAAGAAGCATCAGTGTACCCTTGTAGGAGAGCGGCAAGAGTCGTGGACGCTTTAAAACAAAATTGAGGCTGATGGTTTACCGGTAAGCACACTTGGCTTTGACAACCTTGTCTCAAACCTAAAACAACAATTGAAATCTATGTTAAGATATGTTTACATTAGGATCTCTAATAATAATTATTATTTTGTTGTAGGCCACAAATTTATAATTTAATTTCCTGTCATATGTTCGACTCTCTTCAAAAATTAAGTCTATCTGCATAAGATGAAATAAAAGCAAGGGAAAAAAAAAAAAAAAAAAAAAAAAGAAAGAAAGAAAGAAAAAGTAGTAACAAGAGACTGTCCAATTTCATTTTTGAATGTTTATATAATATCAGAGGAACAAAACCATTTATTTAGGAGAGAACATATACTTACAAATACAACTGGTGCCTTTCCTCGAAAAGATGCAGTGTCTCGCTCAATCTTGGCCATGGCTTCAGCATTGGGTTTGAGCAAGAAACAAATGCGCTAAAGAAGTAGAAGATATAACATTTGACATCATTTACTCAGACTAGTTGATGCCGATGTTGTTAAAAGGGTAAATGTGATTGGCTTTGAACAGAGGCCAATCCAAAGTCATGATTCGTTGCACAAATCATTTAGTGTGGTTCACAAACCTTTTAATAATTTAATAATTAATAAAGATTATCATTATTATATTATTATTTATTACTAGGTTTACCTCTCTCAATGTCCCAGGTGTCTTGTAGATCTCATGGATAGCCATCAGTGGAATCATCATTACAGAAGACAAACACATGCACCAACCGAGGAACTCTGCCCATCCAGGGTAGGGCTGTCCGTTATACTTTATACCATTCCACTTGATAATGTTAGCCAGGATGATAGTCTGCATTGCAAGACAATAAAGGATGTTGGTAATACAATGAAGTGATGATGATGATGATAACTGCTTGTAACACATCTTAACAAAATAATTCTCATTTCAGTAAAAGTAAGTCTGTAAAATTACCATGGTGCAGAATGGCGAAACGTACTTCCAGCAGACCTGGAACCACAGGAATGGCCTCCTACCAGTCATGAGTTCTACGTTATCAGAGAATCTATCCACCCCTACAACATAAAAAGGTAAGGTAAAGTACCTATATTTATCGTCCGTAGTTCCCTCATTTGGAATTCAACTGCTATCAATGGAAGCGGACGGTGCACACATTACCCCCTCTCTCCATCAGTGCTCTGTTTTAAGAGTATTTAAAGCTTGAGAGAAGTCGAAAAAGACGTGGAGATCCCAAGGATTGAACCGTGGACCTCAAGCTCTGAAGGTTGCGCACTAACCAACTGAGCTACGCCTGCTCATACACAGACAATCAATTATTTATGCTGATATAATGCAACATGACTCACGAGTTGTGATCTTACCATAAATCCATGAAATGGTGATGATCTCAAAAAAAGCCAGGATCAAGAGAGAAAGGCCAGCAGTCTGATAATCCATGAGGTTGAACCACCACATACCACCCTGGATGGGGGGAAAATGGTCATGTTAATAAACATTATAAAATAACTAGAAAGTCAATGCTTAATTATCAGGGACTGCTAAGGGGGTAGGATTTACACTTTCCAATCTTACATCACTCCCCCCCCCCCTCCAACCCCAAATTCCTTTCCGCAAAATGCAACTCAAGCAAGCAAGAGACCCAAAAAACTCTGCTCACAGTAATAGGATGTCCAGGAATTGACCCCGAGAGGTGAAAGGCAAGCGTACTAGTACTAAATCACCTTTAATTCCCCAAAGCAAAAAACTGACCTGTTAATAACGATTCAAGTGCTAATACCTAGAATATATCATAAGTCTGAGCTTACTTACCTGCATAATACATGGAAAGCCAAGGAAGAACATGCTACCACAGAGAACAGCTACAAATGCTGGTTTACGCCACTTTGTGGCTCGTAGCCATGGATACTCATCAACCAAGCCGGTGATGACAGCCTCAATAGTAGCAAACTGTAACAAGAAATAATGTTGTTATTTATGCAAAAATTGCATGAGAAAAAAACTATTTATTCAAATTTTCTCTAAACATTAACTCCAACAGTGATGCAATCACTGAGGATGTCCATTCTTAAAATTCGTTTTTTAGAATTGCTCAATTTTGGAGCGAGAAGACACTTTTGTCCATGAATTACAGCCACATCTGTATACTTGGTACAAGGTTGATAGCTATACTTGGTAGGTGATGGTCGACACTCACCTGACTATCAAGTCCAAGTGTTACCAACATGAAGAAGAACAGGATGGCCCAGAATGTTGAAATAGGCATCTGAGATATGGCTTCAGGGTATGCGACAAAGGCAAGACCAGGTCCTGTAGATTAAGAAAAATAATAAATTGTTAAATAATTATATGGATATTGTACCAAAAGCTTTTATTAATAATGCCTTATATGGTGTGTTTGTACCCAAGCTAGACCACAATGCATTATGTTTATAGAAATCTGAAATGCCTATGGTCCTAGTATACAGCTGTATATAGAGGGCTAGAATAAATTGTTAAAAGATTTATCTAAGTACCTGATGTTGCCACCTTTTCTACTGTGGTCTCCAGAATATGAGCCATGAATCCCAGCACACTGAACACCACAAATCCAGCAAAGAAGCTAGTACCACAGTTGACTGAAGAAATGATCAGTGCATCCCTATGAAAAATAATTTTATTCAATTTGAGCTTAATTCAATTTATATGAGTAGAGTCAATAATATGTCTAAGTTGGTTCTCTTCTGTGCTTGGAGGGTTTTTCAAGGTTCTCTGGTTTTTATCCTCTGCAACCGTTAATCAACTCTTCTGAATTACAATTAATCATAGAACATGCCTCACAGGTTTAAAGTCACGTTTCATGATTTCGACATAGACAATAGCAAACTAATGACTGCTGCAGCAGTTTTCCCAGAGGAACAAAAATCTTTTTCCATCCCACTTAAACACTTGAAACAATTGCCCTATTTCACTATGACGTCACATCAAAACAACCTATTGTTTAAATGTAAAGGATCATGGTCTTCGGACGGGGTCAAATCAACGCAAATTCACCGAAAATTGTTCTAAAACCCGTATTAATCCATGAAGAAAAGTAGAATAGCCAGCAAACGCACAGAACATTTTTTAGTACATATTAACACATATTATATCTGAAAACCAGGCCATTTTAGATTAAACTGTTTTGCTAGGAGCAAATCCATGATGTTTTAAATTTGGAGATATTCAAGCTAATTTGTTAAGCTTGCGGGACTGTAACTAATTGAAGCTGGAACCATGAATTCTATTTGATTAACGTTCAAGGTTTTATCAGAGTTTTTGTCACGGAGAGTTTAGTGACTTACTTGTGACAGTTGTTATTAAACTTGTTGTAGCTGCCGAAGGTAATCAATGTTCCAAAACCAACTCCAAGAGACCAGTAGATCTGTGTAGCAGCATACACCCATACCTAAAGACAGACAATGGCGTGGATTATTATATTTGTTTAAACAAATTTTGTATGTCCATATGACAGCCTTTAGATTGTAGGTATCAAGAGCCATGATCTTATTGATCATGAAACAATGTGAAGGTTGGACAGTCAGGATCCAGTAATTTCGAAGGAGGAGGTTCTCTTGAAAAAATAGGTGGCTGTATTCTGCACTAAATTAATATTAACTATTTTCTCTTTGGCATAAAATAGCCAGTGGAAAAAGGTGAAGTACATGGTGATTGATTGCAGCTAGCTGCCTTCTGTAGAGGCTTTGCACCATCACATGCCAGTGCCCATAATACAGCTTGGACTGCCTGTGGTAAGATGGCAGAACAATAAAATCCCTTTGCTGTCAGGAATTGAATTCTTTCTCCTGTAAAACAATTGTATTGTTTGATTCCTGCCATCTAACATGGCTGTCGTCACGTGATGGCGCAAAGCCTCTATTGAATCCTCTAGACTTGATAGGAAATGCATATTAGATACAGTAAACGAATAACACATCATGATCAGTTCTTAAAACGCGATTTATGGGTATTGTTGCTCAGTCACTCATTGAATTTGGGAAAGCTCTATTGGGTTGATTCATTGGCTGCCCTGGTAATGAAAGCATACCTGAGGGTCGGCAAGTTTTGCGAAGTCTGGTTTAATATAATAGATGACACCATCAAGGGATCCTTCAAGAGTTGCACCACGGATCATCAGGATGAAGAGGATGATGAAAGGGAAAGTGGCAGTGAAGTATACAACCTGGAAAAAAAAGGAATCTACAATCAAATTCTGCTACAACTGGTACCTAGGTACAGTAACTCTTATAACTGCTATTTTCATAAACATGTAAACTCTGTAACTCCAACTTCCATGCTGAAATTGGTTTTTTTCGCTGCTGCAATTCAAAATTATGAAAGGTACTGTCTGATTAGGTTTGATTGACAGTAGCGAAAAACCAAATTCCAGAGTGCAGCTTGCAGACAGAGTCCACATGTTTTTAAAAAAACAGTAGCATGTCCCCCCCCCCCAAATTTTTGTATTGCCAGTTGTATTCTTTTTAAGTTTAGGACACACATATTGCCTCCCAGTTGGCTAAACTGGTTATTTTTAGCACTTATTGTGGGGAGGGGGTTACTGGGTTTGGGTCTTGGCCAGACTAACAATCAGGGCTTTAAAACATTTGAGCAGAAGGTGTGACACTATACCTTCCTGTGGCTGGACCATGGCAACTCAACAGAAAATCATTTTTTTCAGGGTGTCTGGTGCATTTTTTGTTATTCCTGTCTTCCATGTTCTTCTTATTGCCAAAACTCATAACATTAATTTTGAACTAATCATTCAAAGTTAAACATACCTTTCCGGAGGACTTTATTCCCTTGAATAGACAGAAATAAACAACTACCCAGGACAAGATAAGAGTTCCAAACAAAGGCCATCGCATGTCTCCAATCTGTGCAATATCATCTGTGATCTCAAGAACATTGTGCCTGGAAAGCAATTAATTCTTGTCAAAACTTAAAGGCATCAATAATATGGAATAAAAACTTAGTTTTTAAATCGCTTCAAAATAAAGTTACTACCAAGATTTTTAGTATTCAATATAATTTTACTAGCTAAAAAAAACCCATTTATTTAAATAGTTGACAACTCTCTTGTTCTAGCCCACCATTGTATACACACATCCCTACAAAAACTCAATAAAGGTTGAAATAAAATGGCCTGTAAGCCACCAGTCATCATGACTGGAAAATATTTTATAAGCCCTGTCTATGTATCTTACTTCCAGAACTCTTCACTAGGGGAGGTAGCTGTTGCAGTACAATTAGCTCCAAGACCAAGCAGAGTACAGTTCAGTGCTTCCGCACCTTTTCTTTCAGTCCTAAAAAAATCATGATGAAAAATGAGTTAAATGCTCTTGCATTATTTAAATAAAATGAACATGCACAATCCCTTTGACATCCTCCCTTGATCTCTTTGTCTTCCTGTCACTTAGAGTACACTAAAGTTCATTAAAGCCAGCACTGCATGTTTACGGGTTACCTTGGTTAGATGAAAAACGCCTTTGAACCCTGAAACAACCTCTGCGCTGATCTAAGTCAGGGCATGGCTAACTCACAGATTGAACCCTGAAACAACCTCTGGGCTGATC